>JAOEGS010013561.1:0-10045 GCA_025447755.1 Corythornis vintsioides | reverse complement strand
CCTCACTAGGGCAGAGCAGAGGGGCAGGAGAAGCTCCCTTGACCTGCTGCCCACACTCTTCTCAATGCCCCCAGGAGACCAGTGGCCTTCTTGGCTACCAGGGCCCATTGCTGGCTCCTGGTCATCTTGTCCCCCAGCATTCCCAGGTCCTTTTCCCCAGAGCTGCTTCCCAGCAGGTCCCCCCTCCCCTGTGCTGGTGCAGGGGGTTATTCCTCCCCAGGGGCAGGACCCACCTCTTGCCCTTGTTGAACTTCACAAGGTTCTTAGAAGATGAACAGGGAGAGAGGCAGGGAATTGGGTTCAGGCCCTGCCTTCCCCAGCCCACTGCAGCTTTAGGCTACTGAGGGCAGCCTTTGGAACACGTGTGGACCTACTCTAGAGGCTTTAGGCTTCAGGTAACCCTGCCTGCTTATCTTTATGGCAGCAGCACTCTGATAACAGCCAGACCTAGAATCATCCTCTAGGTCAGGCTTTCTTACCCTGAGATGTTTTCTAGGGCAATTGCTGGTGTGTGGGGCTGGGTGTGTGCTGCCCTTTTAGCACCACCAGATAAAAACCAGCCTTGCCAGTCCAGAGGTGAGAACAGAAGGGAAAGATCAGGTGAGCACTGGGCTTGTGGCTGCAGCTCATCCTATCTTAGGACCTGAAATATTCCACTATGTGCCTGCCCTGGGTATCTCAGTGGGAGGTTTGTGACCAGTGACTGCCCAGATAAGTTTCCAGCTGGTTTTTGAGTGATTTCTTTGTCTTCCTGGAGAGTCTCTCCTGCTCTGAAGCCTAATGAAGCTTCTTCCTAAATTGTACTGTCATGGTGGAATCAAAATACAAAACCCCTGTGGGTCTTTTCCCCCCTTTTCCCTGCTGAGGAGGGTCCTGACTTAGATCTGGGTTTGTTTGTTGAACTCAGGGATTATTTGTTTCTCTTTCATCTTCCTTCCTTGCTGGAATGGTTGGTGTTTACAGTTAGTTACAAGCTTTGCTGTACATCCAAGGACTGAGCAAAGAGAGTTCCTGAGTGGTTGCAGAAAGTTTCAGGAGCTCTCAGGTCACCCTCCTCATCTCCTTGAAGAGTGTCCTGACTGTCGAGGAGCTGTGGACACTGGCCAAGGGTCACCTGCAGCAGTCCCTGCTGATCTTGTGACAGCACAACTTGAGAGATCCCTGTGATCCCTCTCAGGCCATGGATCCCAAACTCCACAGGCTGCCCAGGGCAGGGATGGGCTCCAAGAAGATCTCCCTGGAAGCTTTTCTTCTCCAGGCTGACCACCCCCAGCTCTTCCAGCGTGAGGAGGACACGATGGGTGTCGTGCAATGGTTCCCATTCTCCCTGGGCTTGCCAGCTGTGGAATTGCCCTCCCCCAGTGAAGAGACAGGGTCATGATGAGAGCCTCTCTTTGTTCTTTGCTGCAGTTTCTCTCCGGACCTTGCCCTGGACTCTCCTGGCACTGATCACTTTGTTATCATTGCCCAGCTGAAGGAGGAAGTGGCTACTTTAAAAAAGATGCTGCACCAGAAGGACCAGATGATTCTGGAGAAGGAGAAGAAGGTACAGCCCTTGGCCTGCTTCCCCCCAGCACCCTGACATGTTCCCACACATCACCCTTCAGCAGAGCCTGCCTTTTGAACCTGGAATGAGCAGGAGAGTTTCTGACTCTTTCCTTTCCAAAGTCAGAGGCTTTCTGGAGCCACCCAGGAGATCTCATTTCACAAAGGGGTGTTTTCTGACCACTGCCTCAGAGACCTCCAGGGAGGGGCAAGACTGAGAACAAACATGCTGCTCCTTGCAGGAAGACACTTCCTGGCCACTCCTGCTTCTCTGGGCCACTCAGTGAGGTGTTTCTGCTCTCCTTGCACTCCCCAGCACATTTCTCAACGTGTCCAGTCTCAGCCACCTTCAGCAGAGGTGTTTTCTGTGGCAGGGTGCACCTGGGGTGAAGGAATCATTTCTCCTTCCCAGCTCACTTGCTCCTCCTCTGTTTCTCTGCAGATCACAGAGCTCAAAGCCGACCTGCAGTACCAGGAATCACAGATGAGGGCTAAGATGAACCAGATGGAGAAGACACACAAGGAGGTCATGGAGCAGTTGCAGGTGACAGCATTTTTCTTGCAGTTTGCTGAGCTGAGCTGTGTCCAGGAGTGACTGAGGACACCCCTGCTCAGCTCTGCCCTCCCCAGCACTGGGCATCATAACCTCTCTTTGTAACCTCTTTGCTGCTCTCCACACGGGCTCAGACTCACTCTTGTGTCCTCTGTGGACACAATGGGACCATCAAACTCCTTTCACCTCTGGCCAAAATCAGGTTTGAACCTGTTTCTCCAGCCCATGGGACTGTTGTCAGCTCCCTGCACCACGTAGCTCTTTGTGTGATTTATGTGACTGGAGACAACAAAGCTCCAGGAACAATCCTTTAGTGCTCTTGTCTCTTGAGTCCAAAGAAAGAAGTCCCTGAGCTGGAGGGAACAGGGAGAGCAGGATTCTTGTCAGGGCCATGAAGATCAGGTCAGAGGGGAGCTGGTTACAAAGAAATCAGACACAGACATGAACTTTGCACCCTTTAATTACTCTGGGGTGTGTAAGGATTGAAAGCCTGGGTGATGAGAAATGGGAGGGGAGAAGACAAGAGGCTGATAGGGATGCCCCTGAGAAAACAGCCTCAGCAGATCCCCCAGTTAATGATCAGATTGGTTTTGGAGAGCAGCAGAAAGCTGGTGCCTGGGCTCATCCCCTTCTCCATGCACCTTCTTGGGTGCTGGGACACCCCTGCAGGTCAGACTAGCTGCCTGTGCTGTGCTGGGAGGCACTGGGGATTTGGACTGGCAGTACTGGAGACAGCCAGAGCTCTCTGGCCTCCTGCTGCTGCTCTCATCCTGTGCTGCTTTGTCAGCCCAGAGCTTTGGGTGGAGTCAGTGACAACAGTTCCACGGCCATTCCCAGTGGGAGGTGTTGACTCCCAGCCCACTGCTGGGGTACAGGGGGAGGGAAGGGGTGGGAAAGGCCCTTTCTGGGTGGTCAGAGATGAGCTGCTGGTGCTGTGAGGCTGCAAAGCAACAGCCACCTCCTCCTTCTCTGGGCTGCCCAGAGCTAGTGCTGCTCTGTGCTCTTAAACCCCCATTTTCCCCTCTGTTTCCAGGCCAAGAACAGAGAACTCCTGAAACAAGCAGCTGCCCTATCAAAGGGCAAAAAGCCAGAGAAGCCAGGAGCAATCACCTCTCCTTAAAACCCAAACCCTCCACTCTGGGAGCTTTCCTCACCATCAGCCAAGGAGTCTGGGAGACCAGTCTGAACCCTGGGAGCCCCAAACCTCCGTGTGGTCACCACCCCATGGCCTGGATGGGAATGCTGCTTGCTCCAGAGTGTCTGGATTCCATCCCTGTTGAATCCCAGTGATCCACGAGGAGAGCTCCCAGCCATCCTAAAATCCTCCACTCCCCCACCCTCCCACCCCTTCCCTGGACTACTGCTTTTTGGAAGAAGGAAAAACAAAACAAGTTTGGTTTTTCTGACCACTTCTTCCCACTGCCAATCATTTCCATTAGCAACCAGGAATCTGCTGCACTGGAGACTTCCTACTGGTTCCCAACCTGCTGCTGGGAGCTGGGGCTGGTTGTTGTGCAGATAAGATGGGAGCTGCGTGTGGTGGGAGCTCAGATTGGAGGGGGTTTTATTTCTTTTTTACTCTTTTTTTTTGTTGTTGTTCTTGAACTGTTCCCTCTTCAAAAGGAAGCTGATAAATCACCAGCCCAACAGATGTTACTGGGAGGTTTGTGCCACTGCTGAGAACTCTTGATCCAGCTTTTTGAAGATGCTTCCAAACTGGGGGCCATGGATTTATCTTGGGAAGTTGGGTTTTGGTTTTTTTTTTTGGTTTGTGAGGGGGTGTTATTTTTGTGCTGGGTTTTTTTGTTGGGTTTTTTATTTTTTTTTCCCCTTCCCTCCTCCTCCTTTTCCCTGTCAGCTTGGCAAACTGAACTGCCTGCTTTTGTGTTCTCTTGTTTTCCCAATAGTTTCCAGGTTGGGAGCCAGAGTGCAAGGATCCAGACCCAAACCCCCACCCCCCCACCCCCCTCCTGGTTACTTGGTGACCTTTGGGGCCCTGATTTCTGCAGCTTGGAGTGCTCAAGCTTCTCTTGCTGCCATTTTTCACACGAGGAGACTTCAAGGAGGTTCCCTCTGCTCCCCTCATCCCTGGACCCACCTCCCCCTCATCTCCCCCTTTTCCCTTTCCCAGTGCTCCCTTCCAGACACAGAAGCCAGGGCCAGGCTGGCCCCAGGCAAGCGCTTACTCAGGCAGCCACCCAAGCCAGGGAGTGGTTTTTTTGGGGCTCTCCAGGGATATTTCTCACTGCTGATGGAACACCAGCAGAATCAAAGGGCTAGGAAAGTTCCCTGGACCAGGGACGTGCTGCTCAGACCGCAGACCCTTCCCCTGGGCTGGGCACTCCCCAGGCTCTGGCTTTGGGGGGGTGTCAGGGAAGGGAAAGGGTGGGATAAAAAGCACTTGGCCACTGGTGGGAGCAGCCCAGCTCCTCAGCATCCCTCTCCCAGCTCCCTTCAGGGGGAAGAAACATCTCAGGGGGCTCTAACCCTCGGGGCAGAGGAGCCAGGGGTGCAGGTAGGTCGTGAGGAGGAGAAACCACCCTTCTGAGGCAGGGCTGGCTGCTCTGTCAGGGGGTTTAGTGAGTTTTTAACTAGAGATTGTGATTGTTATTCTTTGTTTTTTTCATCATTTTGTCTTGGTTTTGGTTCTATTACTACAAAGGACTGTACTCAAAGGCACTTTTTGGGATGCTGTTGGCTGCCAGCACGGGAGGCACACGCTGCAGCATCGGACACGCTGCCACCTGGGGGGTTGGGGGGGGGTTAGTTTTGTTCTTTCTGGGGTTTTTAAAGAGATTTCTGCTGTGAAAACAAAGCAAAAAAAAATTAAATATAATTGTTACACTTTGACAGAGTGTGACAGTAGGAAAAGACCTAATTTTATACTTCACACCTGTGGAAAAATGAGGTGTATCGGGGTTTTTTTTTCCTGGTTTTAAACAGGGGCTTTGCTTTTTCCCTTCCCTCAAGATGCAGAGAGAAGCAGAGGGAGGAAGGCCCTGGAGAGATTATTATGGGTTGTGTTTTGGTTTGGTTTTTTTTTTTTTTTTTTTAATCACGATCAATTGATCAGGCAGTTGAGTAGCTGATGATTTGTAGTAATAAAGTAATAAAGTCGTTCCTTTGTACGTTTGTAATACTGGAGCTTTTCCAAGGATTTGTACCAAACTCTTGGCGACTGTAAAAAGTGTTTTAAAAAATCCTCAGCTGTGTCTGACATTTTTATTTGCCTTTCCAGAAAAAAAAAAAAAAAGAAAAAAGAAAAAAAAAAAAAAAAAGACCCAAAACCCCCCCACCCCCCCCCCAAAACAAAAGCAACTCGAGTACCTTTCCCTGCCTGGACCTGATTTGAGCTCCTCCTGGTTCCCACCCAGTCCTGCTGCTGGGAGCTGGGAGAGGAGACCACGGGATTCTATTGTTTGCTTCACTCCTAGTTTGGTTTCTATCTTTAAATCCTCCCGATGGAGCCTGTTGCTAGGATTCCTGTTACTTGGTTACATCCAGCTTCCCAGGACCCAGCCAGCTCTATCCCACGAGATCTGGTCTCTGTTTTCTTCCCAATGAAGACAGAGCAGAGAAACAACACGGGCTTGGGAAGAAACAAAAAGACAAGAGGATAAGGGGGAGGGGGTTGTCTTTATATTTTAATATGATCTTAAGGATGTCAATTAACACCTTTTGTGGCTCTGGAGTCCTCCCCTTCTCTCAGCCCTGAGCCTGGTGGAAAAAAGACATTTGTTCTTCTTATTTTTTACAGCTAATTTTTCCAGCAGGAATTTGGTTGAGAAGGAAAACTCTGGAGGTTTCCATTTGGGAGCTGTTTGGTCCTGCGGGCTGTGCTCTGCTGTCAGAGCTGCTTCCCAGGGAGCTGAGCAGGGCTGGGACACAGACCCCAGCAAGGCTGAGGGACCTGGGCTGGTTGAGCCTGGAGAGAAGGAGGCTCAGGGGAGACCTTCTGGCTCTGACAGCTCCTGACAGGAGGCTGCAGCCAGGGGGGGTCGGGCTCTGCTCCCAAGGAACAAACAAGGACAAGAGGGACCAACTTGAGGCTGGTTCCTCTTGTCCTGACACTTGAAGTAACTGCAACCTGCTTGAGTATCAGATTCTGATCTCAGCCACGTGCTAGTGATGAAATTAAGGTCAAAAATTAGAACTCCCAGCTTCTGGTCAGTGTTTTCCCCCCTTCCACTCATGCCAGGTGGGCTGATGCTGCCCCTCGCCTGCTCCCAGCAGAAATCTCTCCTGAAGTGAATGAAGCTCCAAGTTTCTAGAGCTGGAGGCAGTTGAGTTTTCAGGGCACAACAAAAAAAAAACCTCTCCTGAGATCCCAAGAGGATTAGATTTTTTAATAATTATGATTACTGTTATTTTTTTTTAAAGTAATTACTCAAATAAATATCTCCTTTCCAAACTTCCAGGCCCCCTGGCAAGGAGCTGACTCTAAATGACTCTAATGAATCTAAGAGGCAAATGACTATAAACTCTTTTACAGCCACAGCTGAAGTTAAACCCGGAGCAGAACTAAACTGACTTGACTGGCCGGTAATTAACCCACCAACACACTCCCTCCCATTCCTCCCTAATTGCCCGGGCTTGCTGGGAGCCCTGGCTCAGGCAGCCTGCCCTGGGGGCACCAGGCTTTACAAAAAAAAAAAGGGTTTAAAAGGATTTTAAAGCTTTAGTGGCTTGTTTTTCATGACTGAGCCAGGAGAGGTAAGTGCTCTGGAGCTGAGGGGGGCAGGTGAGGGGGCACAGACACGAATCCAGCTGAGGACACTGGGCTCCTCATAAATCCCAGTGGAGAGTGGGGAGGGTGCATGGCTGGGAGCAGTTCGAGTGGTGGGAGATATTCAGTGGCATCTCCTGCTCTCAGTCAAGAGGGTAAAAGTGACCCAGGCAAACGAGACCTGGTCCTTTGGGATGGAGCTTTTCTCTTGTACATGAGATCTCTGTGAAGAAAGAAAAACCCATCTGCCCTTTGCTGCTTTCCAAAGGAAATCTCTCCAGCTCCAGGAGTCCAAAGGTGCTTTGGCTGTAACCCCAGTCCCTCCAGTGCCAGCCCAGTATCCAGTCCCTGCTCCTGCTGCAGAGGAATTCCCTCCTTCACCCTACAAATGCTCTGCCAGCCCCCCAAGACCAGGCACTGGTGGGTTTCCCACTGTTAGTGGGGAGGTGTGAGGTGACCAGCCATTGACACTCCAGCTCCCTGAGCTTCAGATGGGAGCAGAGCATGGAAAGACAGGGGAAAAACAACAGGATGTGTCTTATCTGCTCCAGGTACCCCAGATGCTCCCTGCAGGCTCTCTGCTGCTTCCCTTTGTCCTCAGGGTGTGGGCTGGCCAAAGCCACCAGGCTGGAGAAACACCAGAAGGCCAGACAAAGCAACTCTTGTCCCCAGCCAACCTTGCTGTCTGCTCTGAGGTGACTCCTCTTAAGCCCTTGGCTTTTCTTGCAGCAAACTCTTCAACTCAAGCAACAGACTTGTCCAGTCAGCACCTTGCTCACAGGGGCACCATCACTCCCTGACTCATCCCTGGGCTGTCGTGCTTTTCTGAGGATGGGTGTTTCTGGAAACAGAGGGTTTGGGTTCAGCTCTTGGGTTCCTCTCACAGGGAAATTTTGCCACTTCTTTGTCACCCTTTTTCCAACGAATGTTGTCATGAGCCCGGCTGCAACTCTGCTGTGTGCCCAGGGAAACCCTGGGAATCAGCCAGCATCACCCTGCTGTCATATTTCCTTGAAGATTGAGCACCACTGACCTCATTCTGGCTGGTACCAGCCCCAGTGTGGCCAGCAGGAGCAGGGCAGGGATCATCCCCCTGGGGAAGTTGCCCTTCAAATCCTGGGGTCAGTTTTGTGCCCCTCATTCCTAGCAGGACATGGAGAGGCTGGAGTATGGCCAGAGAAGAGCAACGGAGCTGGGGAAGGGGCTGGAGCAGGAGTGTGGGGAGGAGCAGCTGAGGGACCTGGGCTTGCTGAGCCTGGAGAAAAGGAGGCTCAGGGGAGACCTTCTGGCTCTGACAGCTCCTGACAGGAGGCTGCAGCCAGGGGGGGTCAGGCTCTGCTCCCAAGGAACAAGGGACAGGACAAGAAACAGCCTCAAGCTACCACAGGGGAGGTTTAGTTTGGAGCTGAGGAACAATTTCTTCCCCTCCAAGGCTGCCCAGGGCTGTCCTAGGCTGCCCAGGGCAGGGGTGGAGTCCCTGTGACCCCTGGAGGGGTTTCCAAGCCATGGAGCTGTGGTGCTGAGTGATACGGGGCAGTGGTGTCCTGGCAGTGCTGGGGGATGGTTGGACTCCAGGATCTGAAAGGGCTCTGCCCCTCAGGACGATTCTGTGATTCTCTGCAATGTTCCCCTGGCACAGTCCTCGGTGTCTCCTGCTGGGTTATTTTTATATTCAACATTTGGCAGCATCTCCAGCCCATCTCTTGAGCAGCTGCCTGACACACCCCCGGCCCTGAGGTCCCCAGGTCCCTGTCACCCTGTGCCCCTCACATCCAGAGCTTTCTGTGGTGGGGGGTGGGCAGAAAGGAGTGAACAGATCCCCCCCTCCCCCAGCTCTGCTTTGCTCACCCCGTGTTGCCCTCTCAGCTGCAAGGCAAGAGATGGATTTTCATCCCCAGGCTGCCGTGTTGAGCCAGAGCAAACACAGAGCTGCCTCGGGCAGCCACAGCCCCTGGGCCGGGGTCCAGGCAGCATCTCTTGCCCCCCAGAAGGCAGCTCTGGGCCTCTGTGGGGTGTGACGGGGCCAAGGGAGTTGCAGAGGGGTGACAGCAGCTTAAACAGCATCTCTGTCCCCAAGGCAATGAGGGGCTGGGGTCCCACCCCCTCCAGCTCCCAAATCATCCCTCTGCAGTGACACAGAGGCAGATGCCTCGGGGTGCCCAGAGCTGCCCAGACCCTCCCCCCTTCACCTCCCCCTCGCTGCAGAGCCGCTCTTGCAAAACACCCCTAAAAATAGCAGAGGGTGTTTGGAGGCTGCGGTGGCCCGGGGAGGGGACGGGGACACGGGGACAAGGACAAGGAGCAGCTCGGGGAGGGTGTTTGTGCGTGTGTTTGGAACCCGCACTGTCCTGTCTCCTCACGCAGGCACTTGGGAGCGTGTGATGGGCACCGGCAGTGCCACCACCACCGTGCCACGTACCCGTCGGGAGGCTCTTTGTTGCCAGGCAAATGCCGAGTTGTTTGTGCCCCCGGTTCCCCGTCGGCCGGACTTTGCCACCTGCGGGTGCCAAGCGGCAGCCGGGTGTTTTCGGGGCTGCTGCCCGTGCTCGGAGGGTTTATTTTGGGGTTGGTTTTTTTTTTTTTTGCCCTTTTTCACCTTCTTGCCTCGGGTTTGGGGGGCGTTACTGAGCAGGGGACGTGGCACGGGGCTGTGTGCCATGGAGAGGGCAGCGGGGGGGATGCTGCTCAGCGCTGGGGGGATGGAACCGCTCCGGGTGACACTGGGGGGAGCTGCGGGGTGGCAGGAGGGAGGGCACAGCGGTGGGCACACGGAGCTGCGGGACAGGATCTGGGCAGTGGGTATGACCAGGGCAGCTCAGATTGCTCTGAAACCTCCACAGGCTCCTCTTGCCCCGGTGCCACCGGATTTCTTTTCCCTTTGGCCTCAGGAGACATTTCCAAAGGCTCGGGAAGGTGACACAGCCGGGCACCTTCCTCTGGAATCCTGACCCTCCTCTGGGAGCACAGAGGGTGGCGCCAGGAGTGGGATGCCCCTGGGATGCCAGGGGAAGCTCAGGGGTCTGGCTTGGTGACATCTGGCTGGTCAAGGGAGGTGGTTCTGCCCCTATGCTCTGGGGAGACCCCCCTGCAATGCTGGGTGCAGCTCTGGAGTGCTCAGCAGAGCCAGGGAGCTGGTGGAACAGAGCCAGGGGAGCCCCAGCAATGCTGGGAGGGCTGGAACCCTCTGCTGGGACAGGCTGGGAGAGCTGGGGGGGTTCAGC
>JAOEGS010013558.1:10609-24394 GCA_025447755.1 Corythornis vintsioides | reverse complement strand
AGGTGATCCTGCTCGGGCAGGGGGGTTGGACTAGATGATCTTCTAGGTCCCTTCCAACCCCTAATATCTATGAATCATGCAGTGCAGCTTTTACCCTGTCACTTTCTTGTGTGCAGTGCAAGGTGCAAAGCTGAGTGAGTACCTCTTGGAGAAGTCACGGGTAGTGCAACAAGATACTGGGGAGAGGAATTTCCATATCTTCTACTACATGTTTGCTGGACTCTCTTCAGAGGAAAAGGAGATGTATGGGCTATTGGATCCTTCACTTTACAGGTACTTAAAAGGCAGACCCTAGTTTATTCTTCATGATGGGGGTGGAGGGGAAGACAGCATAATGGACTGTAGGCCTCTGCTCTGGGGCTTTATCTATGGAGCCTGGTATAGGTAAATAAATGAATAGAAGCTTGAATGGGATTTCAGTGGAGCTGCATGAAGAGATCTTGGTGGTCATCATGGAAACTGGAAAATCTGGAGTCTTTCTTTTGCTTCATTACCTTGGAAAAGTTTGTTTCGCTCTTGTGTTTCCACTGCTGCTGTTTACAGTTTGTTCCCTTTGGGTAGGACTGAATTGCTTTGCTGATTGTGTGACAGTTTTGTGTGGGATATACACTTTCTCAGGTACATAAGTGGACGATTTGGTACACAGGATCTAGCTCAGTGCTGGAAGCACAAATATGAAGAGATGTGCAATGCTCTTGACATGGTGGGCTTCCAAGAACAGGTCAGTTGCGGGGTCATTTAATTTCCATCTGCTTATCCTGCAGGCACAGGACTTCTTGGTCCTCTCTTTTGATGCTCAGTCCTATTTCTCTTTGCTCTAGATTTTCCGTGTTGCTTCCAAACCACCTGAGTCTGTCAGACTTTATGTAGAACCTTTTCCTACAGGCTACCTGTGCCTTTCCTTCACCTCTACAACTTCTGGGGCCTCCATGTTGCATATGTTACATGTTGATACGTTTTCAGTCACCTTTCTTTTGTTCTCCAGGAACAAGTGGACATGCGGTCTATCTTGGCTGGTGTTTTGTCTCTGGGCAATGTGACCTTTGAGCCTGAGGAGAGCAATGGGTCTGTAAAAGTGAGTGAAGCCTCCCAGGAATGGCTGAAGACTGCAGCGGTGAGTCACAAGGAGAGTTGACAAAAACCTCATGGATATGATGCTGTTTTCCCACTGTCAGTGCAACTGCCAGAGCTGCTTCTTCCAGAGATGCAGAGGATTTTCCAGCCTCACAGTGTGAAGGCTCCTAAAGAGCAAGGGAATTTTTTCAAGAAATGTGCAGTATGACTCCATGACTGCATTTGTTTTCACTGCTATTCATATCCAAAGAGACTTCCTAGCTTGTATTTCTTATGTGTTATCACAGTTTAGGGTTAGGACAGCCTGCTAGACTAGCTTCTACAGGTCTTTTGCATGGATACCACCTTCACTGCTATCAATTTTCAATTTTTTTGGTTATCTGGAATTAAACTTTCTACTATTTTGTATGAATCACAAATTTAAAAGTATATATTCCCCAGGATCATCCTAGTTTTATTTAATGGGATGGCTATATTATTCTATTTTGTTAACAACACAGAACAGAAAAATGTAATGCATTTCTGCCCTTTTTATGTTGGTTTGGTTTTGGTTTTTTTGTTTTTGTTTTTGTTTTTGTTTTTTTTTTACTTACTTGAAATTCCAGCATGCTTCAGTTTTGGTTTCACAGAATGTTAGGGATTGGAAGGGACCTAGAAGATCATCTAGTCCAACCCCCCCGCCAGAGCAGGATCACCTAGACTAAGTCACTCAGGAACAGATCCAGGCGGGTCTTGAATGTCTCCAGAGAAGGAGACTCCACAACCTCCCTGGGCAGCCAGTTTCAGAGCTCTTTGCCAGTCTCTTTGCCTTTTTCCCTCCTACACCATACCTAAAACAACAACCTAAATCTGTTCAGTAGCCAACTTCTTTTAGTCTTACTTCTTAAACTCTGCTCCGTACACCCCTACATTCCTGCTCATAGAGCATATCTTGAATCACCTTGTCAATCACTGAGGTGATGCTGAGTTCCCTTTGTTTCCTGTCTCATATGGGTTCATGGACCTCTGATGTCTGCTGAAGCTCAGACACCTTCACCATCTGCACATCTACCTCTGTGTTCTGCTGTTCAGTGAGTCATTATACCACTCATCAGGGACTGACATGGCTCCCAACAAAGCTTGAAGATGGCAACACTGGGAGAGCCAAACAGAAAGTATTTTGGGGAGAGCTGAAGAGGGAGCCTGGTCACTGCAGGGGTAATGCAAGGCTTGGACCTGCATCTAACTCCAGAGCTGTGAGATGTTAACAGTAGTGCTTGCCTTACAGTGGAGCTTCACAGACTTCGTCTGAATCATGACCCCATTGCACTGAGTGTCACACAGATGCAAGGAGCTACAATCCCCACAAGTAGAATAAGGGTTTACTGTTGACTGTATTCATATTTCCTCTTTTCCAGGGTCAGCTTGGAGTCCAAGAAGATGAATTGTTAAAATGCCTTATTTGTACAATGTCAGTGACCCGAGGCGAGCAGATACAACGTTTTCACACCCAGCAGCAGGCAGAAGGTAAAAAGCATAATGAATTGCAGATGTGCTGGCTAGAAGGACTGACCCATATTTGAAGGAAGTGTATCCCCACACATGTGCAACTTGTTGGGATGTCTGTCTGGGCCCTTTCATTCCTCTTGCACAGAGGCAAACATATCGAGTGTTTTATCTGTTTAGTTTCTTATTGACATGTAGGACCATGAATGCTGCTTTTGTTTTCATCTCAAGGAGACTGCAGAGATTAAATGAGGAACCAAGAAATTAGATTTGCTTTCTCCCTCAGTCCAACCTAGAAGGAAACTGAAGATGTTTGTACTACAGAGGGTAACGGTCCTGTTGCAGAGTGCTGGCACTGTACAGAGCTCTAGGCAGTAGATGGGGATATAACTGAGAGAATGAGATACGACAGTATCAGCGAAGGAGTGACATGAAAACGGAGTATGTTAAAGTAGCGAGCACAAGGTGTTATTTTCCTTTTCTATAAGAAAACTAAATAATCCAAAATAATATGCAGTAAAAAGGCTTAGTTAAAAAATGGTAAAAGTAAATTTTAAAAAGCATGAAATCCCAAGATTTCTACATTATTGCTTAAAATAAAGAGAAAACTGAAAACGGACAATTAGCTAGTTCTGTTTTCTAGCTGTCTTCTCTTGCATGTCTCTAGACAATAAAATGCACATCTCCCATGATAAAGTAGGTCATGATGATTTGGTCTTCTTTTTAGAGTAGCAAGTTTTCCATCAGCTGCATCCTTCTCTTACCCACAGTGTTTAATAAACCCTTGGCAGCTGTGGACTAGGAAGAACAGAACCATTCAATTTTTCCAGTACAACTTGGAGCCTCTCGCTTGGTTTAGCAGAGAGGCAATCCATGATCAGTAGAACTGTAGAGGACTAAGAAAGTCTATGGGTAGTCTGAAAAGTGGCTGGACTTCTGGAAATGAAATTTTCCATTTTAGAAGGTCTCACAAATGCCTTCTTATGCCATATCTGGTACTGGAAAAAGACTGAATAGTTTGGAATGAAACTGCTCTGTGGGAGTGTGCAGAGGGCAGGGATGATCAGACGGACTTCTAGTGTTTATCTGATCTTTAAAATAGCTTAATAAAGCACTAGGCATTGTTGCTAGAGGTGAATGTATTGAGCCAGCTTGCGGGCTGTATTCCAAGCTCCCCTTGGAGCCCTTCAGTGAGCTGATGTTGTTCTCTCTGTGCAGACGCTCGTGACTCCATTGCAAAGGTGGCCTATGGCCGAGTATTTGGCTGGATTGTTTGCAAGATCAACGAACTGCTGGCCGAGAATGTGGATCCTGAGGTGGAACTGAGGGAGATAGGTTAGTTCTGCCTGCTTTGGTCCTGTTCTGTCCTCAGATTTGTGTCCCTCAGCCACAACAAAGGAAAGGCACAATACGAAGTTTTACAGTGATTAGAAACAGGGATCCATCACCAAAGACATGACCATGTTGGAGATACTAGTCAGCAGCATGTGGTCTGTAGGGCCTTGGCCAACTGTAAGCAGTTGATAGGTCTGAAGCCACTGTGCAGCTGTAATTCTGGGACACTCTGGCCTTGCAGAGGAGCCAGAGGTGAGACAGGGAGACTTCTGACTGGCTCCCCAAGGGGAGTCATGGGATGTGCTACTGGTGACTTGGACTGGGATTTCCCTGTGTCACAAGAGCTGGGTTATGGGAGGTTTAGTTGTGTGTTGGGGGACACAGCTATCTGTGGGGATGGTTTGCAAACTCTGATGTGTTTATCTTCCTTCTTCTAGGTATTTTGGATATTTTTGGATTTGAAAACTTTTCAGTGAATCGTTTCGAACAGCTTTGCATAAACCTGGCCAATGAGCAGCTGCAGCACTTCTTCAACCATGTAAGTGTGCTGTGGGTGATTTCACATTGTGTGGTGGAGAAAGCAGAGCACTGGTCTGCCTGACATATGAAGGAGAATTTGGGGGAATGCAAATCTATTGCCTGGCAGGACAGAGATGGTGATTAGTGAAGAAGTATAGAGAGAAGCAACCTTCTCTGCTTTTGCATGGGAGCCATTGGTTCAGGGAAGGAAGGAGTAGGAAGGTCAAGCAATGACCAAAATTGGCAGAGCAGGGACACGCTCTGAGAAGTGTTCCTGCTTTATTCACCAGCATCATTGAGTGACAGGTTTAGAGGAGCATACAGAATAGCATTTTTTTCTTGGGTTTCATGTGCCATGGGTGAGAGAGCCATGCCTGTGTTCAGAGTGGGAAGGAAAATGTTCAGGGGTGCTCCTCTTTTCTCTCTGTTTCAGCACATTTTCCAGCTGGAACAGGCTGCCTATAAGGAAGAAGAGCTGCCTTGCGAGAATATCACATTCAACAATAATGAACCTGTTCTGGTAAGAACTGATAAAAGAAAATTGCTCCATCCAGCCAAGAGAGGGAATCTTGCTGTATTGGGAAGGAGATGCACCTTGAAAAAACCTCTTCAAAGGGTGAAGCAGATGAGAGTCGGTGTCCTGTACTGCTTTAGATATGTATAATGTGTAATATCTTTCACTGCAGAATCTGCTCCTGGCCAAGCCACTTGGGCTTCTGTCTCTTCTGGATGAGCAGAGTGCATTCCCCCAGGTATGCATGAGTTATGAAACAGAGAAAACAGTGTGGCAGAACGTAGCAATAAATACATGGGCTGCAGAGAGAACTCTTATGTTGGAGGATGAATTTAAAGAGCAGGATAAGCAGAATTGTTTCCATGTGTAACTGAGGACACACAACAGATGTATCATCCCTTTGGAGAGTTGAAGACTACAGTATGAAACTGTTGCATAAGCCAAGTCCACTTCCAGCATTTTATTTTGTTTTCCTTTGTCCTGATCGGGTTTCTGTTGTATCTTTCTTGTTTGATGATGAAATCTGCTTTCTTGTAGGCAACTGATAAGACATTTGTGGATAAACTAAACAGCAGCTTCAAGGGGAATTTATACTTCCAGCCAGGCCGAGGCCATGTTTTGAGTTTCAGCATCATCCACTATGCTGGGAAAGTATGTACTGTTTGCAGGAAGAATGCTGTTGTAAAGTATGTAGAAGGGGGAAAATAAAGATGGCGTTAGTGTGGTTTGATTATGATGATAATAACAGAAGTGATGCATTCCCAGGGAGCTGCCTTCCAGGATTTCCTGTGACTTCTGTAGAACAGATAGAAAGAGAAGGAGGAAAGTGAGTCTACTGCTAGGAAGCATAGGGTATTAGAGGTATCTGCTGTGTTAATCATTATTCTGTTGGAGCCCTAGTTTTAAAATAGTCCTTTATAAAATAGAAGCCCAGCATCCACTGTGCAGCACCAAAAGACAGTGATTTATTTACCTTTACCTGTTGTTTACTGGAGTATAGCAATCACTATTCTATTGCAGTCACCAAGGAACACTGTGAGAGAAGCCAGATGTTTTGAAATTGAAAGCAAATATCTGTACCTTCAAATGGTATCTAAGCAGCTTGGGGTTTAGGAGTATATGTGTAACCTTACTGCCAACAATTTTGAAAGCATTGGCCCAAATACGAAGAGTTGATTTGTGATCATTTTTGAAGCAGTAACAGGCATGACAATTCAGGTCACTGTAATATGCCATTTAGTCATCTTACCTCACTGTTGTGAAGTTACTATTTGTAATATTCTTTGTTACAAAAATTAACACTTAGTATAGAAAGAAGAGTGCCAGTCTGGAGATGAGAAAAGAGGGAAGCAAGAGTAACAAGGAGATGCATAAAAACAGGATAGAAGCCAATTCAAAGGGAAGAAGTGTAGAGCAAGGAAAAAGAGTGAAGCATAAACCAAAAGTAAATGAAACTTCATAATTAAGGAAAGGAAAACAAGAAAAGATGGATATCTCAGTGTTGTGCTGCACTCCTATGGTTTTCATGCCTCAGTGCCATCCCCAGGGTTGCATCTAAATCTTCCTCAGGATTTGCATCTAAATGGGCTGCGTATGCATTTACAGAATTCACATGTGAGCCGGTGTAAATTCAATTTAACAGTGTAAATTCAATATAACAGTTGCTCCTGATGAGCTGTGGAAGTGGCTTTCACAGTAAGCCTGTAAGCACTGCTGGCCTTAGTGACTTGCTGCCCTTTCCCTTAGGTACAGTATACTGCTGGGGGCTTTCTGGAGAGGAACAGAGACACCTTGCCAGCCAATGTCTGTGGGCTCTTCATCAACAGCACCACCCCCTTGCTCAGTGTTCTGTTCACAGGCAAGTCCCTCTGCTATGATAGGGCATCCCTCAGGAATTAAGGCAGACCTTGGCAAGAGTTCAGTGTACGGATGAGGCTTGTGTGCAATAAATGTGTTTCACAGCTGGCATGTTCAGAGAGACTCTGGGAAGGTTTCACCCTGGAGTGGAGCTGCTGGCATATACCAAGCTGTCAGAGGTGTTCATTCCCCCAAGCAAGGCAGGTTGTGTCCTATTCTGAAGAATTATCCACTACTCAGATGTCTTCCCTTAGATCAGATAGCTCCTCTTCTCCAGGGCCAGTGCAGGACTGTCTCCACTGGCCCCTTCCATATGCTTTGTTCTTATCTAGAAATGAAGTTGGACAAGGTCATAGCTTCTGGCTGCCACAAAGAATGATTGTACAAATCATTTTCAAACCCTTTTTTTTTTTTTTTTTAATCCTTTTCAAACCACCTTTTTTTTCAGGTGCAACTTGCTAAAAAACTCTGACATTGTACATTATTTCTCTCCCACCACTACACACTCTTGATTTCCAGTTACTGATAAGCCCTCAGAGTCTCCAAGGCTTCTCTGAAAGTAAACATTTTTTTCTTCCTTGGAATTTGTCTGGCTGAACATAGTGCTTCTGGTGCAGATTTTTTTTTTTCAGTTCATGCCTTTTTCTGAGATTTCCAAGTAGCTTAATAATTTAATTTCTATTCTCCACTCTGATTTTCAACTCTTTTGCTCAGAAGTATCTTTCTTCATACTGAAAATACTTAGTCTAGTCCCAGTTCTTTGGAAGTCCATGAACAGCAGAGACAACCTATTCTCAGACTAGTTGTAAGTCCTGGGCAGCCGGCTTTATGTGGCCCTGCTGATCAAAGGGGTTGGCCCAGATTACATCCAAAGGTCCCTTTCAACCTCAACCATTCTCTGATCCTGTGATTCACAGGAAACTGTTCTATCAAGGGTAGTCAAGACTGTCATTCAATTTCCCTGAAATTTTCATCTTGTCACTGGAGAATTTTTAAACAATCAGACTTTATAGAGCCTCTTGTATTGATTGGTGTAGCTGACCTTCCCATTGGCCATATGTACATTTTTTCTGCATTGTTAGATGCCCATTAATGATATTCTTGAAATTCATTTAGGGCTGTTCAATAACTTGTTTGCCTTTTCTTCTCAGTATCAGAAAATAATACTGCCTGCATTGTATGCTTCATATATTTGCATTGTCTTCTCTCTTTTCTTTAGCTCTTACCTTGTATTTCCATGTGGTGAAACTGAACACCCTGTCTCTGATTCAGCAGTTTGTAGGGAGATGTGTATGAATTGAAGATTGAGTGTTTATATATGGTTGATTGCGACAAAGCTACAAAATTAACATTTGTCTCTTTCTTCCAGCCACTGTCTCCAGGACGGGCACACTGATGCCTCATGTGAAAGCCAAGGTATGGAACTTCAGGTCCATATGGCTATAGATAAATGATGGCATAGTTACCTGATACTTATTGTTCGAGACACTGGCTGAAAATAAGAGTAGACAGCAATCTTCTTTTGAAAATTTATCAATTTTTTTTTAACCAGGTTTTCTGGTTGCTTCTGCTGATATGTTGTCTTCCCACCCCTGAAAACCATTCTCTCTCCTTTTTGCCAACTTCCCTCCAGCAGAACTGTTTGGATAGCAATCAAGTACTCTTCTAGGGGAGAACTTTTTTTTGGGTCTGGTTTCAGGTCATACCAGGAGCAGACAAGTTCAACAGCACACGAAAGCAGTCTGTGGGAGCTCAGTTCCGGGTAAAGTATTGCTGCCCTGCAGTGCCCTTTGAGATGAGTGCAGTTATATTTTAGTGAGAATACCAGAGACACCAGGCTGCTAAGTATAGTTAAAACATCCAGCATGTAGACAGGATTTTTTCTGAGTGCCAAGCACAGCTGATCATGATGGGGTAACAACCCAGTTGTTATCAGAGCCTCAAAAGTTGCTGAGGGGTGGGAAAACAGTTCTTAATGCAGGGTATTGCATGCTGCACTCTGGAAGTGCTTTGGCTTTCTGGACTGTTGATCTTTATCTCCCTCACTAGCATTCCCTGATGATGCTCATGGAGAGGATGTATTCTGCCAACCCACACTTTGTGCGCTGTATAAAGCCTAACAGCCAGAAGAAACCGGGTGTGGTGGACAGCCAGGTGGTGCTGCAGCAGGTAAAGAAGATCAGTGTCCTCTATGGGTGCTTCTGCCAGGTCTCCTTGAGGAAGGCAGACCTCACCAAAAGGCTGTGGTAATAATTGGAATATGACTAGTCTGAGTCTCCCCTTGCAAGAGGAAGAGTGGTCACACTTTTTATAAATGTAAAGTTATGGGTACTTGGTTGGTTTTGTGCCACAGACTGCTAGGTCCAGGTTTTGCAGTATTATTTCTCTTCCACGTCTTTTTCATTAATGCAATGAAATCTGCATTAATTAAAAAAAAAAAATCTGCATGTCAGGCACTAAGATTCATCTTTGCATCTCTTGGATGGGGACTGGTACAGAGAGTACTCCAGAAATATGCTTCCCAGCGGAAACTGTTCTCACCCATCAGTCAGGGCAATTCTGAATAGGAGCCAAGATGGAATTGCTTTGACAAGAGCTGAAATGTGCTGATATGACTGTCCTTGGATATTGTGTTAAGTCTGAGATACAGGTGCTTTAAGGAATACTGAAAATTATGAAAAGAATTTAGAAAGCTCTCTGCCTGGTTTAATGTAATGAAAGGATAGGATTAAGAGTGAGGTACATTTGCCCCTCAGAGTACTTTGTCCAAATTTGAAAGTAAAAGGCTATACTCTAATGGTATCCAGGTGCACAGTTATTTCATTCATTCATTGGTCTTTATGGTTTCCAACTTACAACTTGGTTGAAGTTGGGGAGAAAAAAAAGAGTGATTAATCATCAGAGTTACAGGATGTGGTAAATTTAGACTTTAAATAAGGAAACATTTTCAGGAAGAAATTTGTTTTGAACTAAAGAAGTTTACGGCTGAATGAGGGCATTTCTGGCTGCAGAAGGCAAATGGATGTCCTAATGACCTGCTCCTGTTTGTTTCTCTGATCCCTTTTGTGGTGCTTTTTCAGCTGCGGTACAACGGATTGCTGGAGACAATCCGTATCAGAAGAGATGGTTTTTCCTGGAGACCCTCATTTGAGGAATTTGCAGAAAGGTTTGTGGAAACTTCTGAATGTTCCTTGTTATATATTGTTAGGGAAGCAACTCTAGTAACCAGATATGGGTAAGGAGTGAAACAGCCTCCTTAAAGTTCATGTGCCTGAGATCATGGGGTTGTTTGCTGTGGGAGGTTGAGGAGGAGAGGCAATGATTTATTGTTTGCTGTGGTGGTGACGTGGATCAGCTCAGCACATCAAGGATGTGGCTTTTACCTTGCTGGTTTTGTTTGGGTTTTTTTTCACAGATACGGAATTCTTCTAGTTAAACCAGACATTTCCCTTACAAAAGAAAGGTAGGAACCATGTGCTGTCCTGTGTTATCTTAGAGTTCTTTTTGTTCCATAGCAAACTGAGTAGAAGAAACAAAGTGAGAAATTTTTTTTGTGGTGATGGGGAGCATAAGTGCCTTGGCAAGAAAACTTACTGTTTAAGAAACATTTGGTACAGTGATGAAAGAAATCTTTCTTGAATGCTGTGTGGCAGTTCAAAAGCTGTGCTATCCTGTTGAATGAGAACTAGCTAATGTACTCAGCGTAGGGAGGGAGTCACAATAATGGTCAAGGGTGTCCACTGAGCTTTATATGGAAGGGGCTCAGCACAGTTGCCAGGTGCCTCTCCAGGCTTTTTGCTTATGATCTCATTGGAGAAGATGATAAAGACAATGCTGAGTAAGCAGCCAGTACTGAATGTCACCCAAACTAAAGAGGATGTTTCTGGTCCAAGATTTTTTTATGTATGCAGGCATAATATGCCTCCAGCACTTCCACAAGCTGTTCCTTACTCACTTAAATGTCTAGAGACATTAGTCTGCAGAAGAGAAGACTGATAGGGGATCTTACTAATGTTTACAAATATCTGACAGGTGGGTGTCAAGTAGATGGGGCTAGTCTCTTTTCAGTGGTGCCCTGTTATAGGATGAGGGGCAGTAGACACAAGCAAGAACACAGTTCCACTTCTTTACTGTGAGGGTGATAGAGCTCTGGCACAGGCTTCCCAGAGAGGTTATGGACACCTTCTCTAGAGACTTTCAAGACCCACGTGGATCTGTTCCCATATGGCCTGCTCTGGGTGATCCTGCTGTGGCAGGGCGGTTGGACTTGATGGTCTCCAGTGGTCCTGAACAATCCCTACCATTTTGTGTCCCTCCAGCTCTATGGTCTTACCCTGTCAGCTTTTTATTTCCTACATCTAGGGCACCAACTCCACATGTCTTGTTTCCCATTTCTCCTCCTTCCTTCCATGGTCAATTGTGACAATTATTTTGTTGTTGTGTTGTCTTTTTTTTTCTTTGGTTGGTTGGTTTGTTTTTGGGTTGCAGGGTTTTTTTTGTCTTTTAAAAAAGGATTTGAATGTTCTTCTGAGAAAATTATTTCCTAGCAGGAGCTCCTTCAGCCTTCACAAAGCTTCCTTGAAGTCACTGATGATAATAAATTAGTAAGAATTGCAGACCCAATTGAGACCTAAGTCAAGAACCTAATGGATGAAAGTTAATGGTAGACAGACAGCACAGTGTGTTTTCAGACACAAAAATCAGGATGCTTTTAAGAAAATAACCTTGGTTATAGGCTCTGTCACAGCAGAAGTTGGCTGAGATAGAAGGAAAACCATTTCTGCTTTGCTGCAGGAGGTATTAGCAAAAAATGCAACTGTGGTTTCACTCCCTGGATTTGCATCAGAGGAGGAAGTTGTTTGTGTGTTGCAGCTGGAGTGTTGCTTTTAGCAATAAGTGTTGTTGAATCTTCCTGAGTGACCTGAGTTTTATCCCTAGAGTTTGCAAAACAAAACTAGAATTGAAAAATGGGCTTTCTTCCACAAGTCTTGCTGCACCAACTTCGCGACTTGTGCGCTCCAGAGAGCTTCGAAATAAAATAAGGATTTTTCAGTTACAAGAAAAAAAAACAACTGAAGTAGGCTCTGCAGAGTTGCCCCCCAGGGAGTTGAAGGAAGTGTGCTTCTGGGAAGCCCTTTGCTGATGTTTCTGAACATGAACCTGTCTGTACCTCAGGGAGCACTACAGACTGACAGGCAGTTATTGGATGTGATTGGGTGACAGGGGACAGAGAATGTAATGCAGAATTGTTGAGGCACTCTCTCCCACTTAACCTAAAGCCATGGGCTGCATGGTTTTCACTTTGAGTGGAAAAATATATATTTCACTTCTTTTAATCTCTTTCAGCTGCTTGTTGATACTGCAAAGTACAGAGCTGACAGGCTGGATATGCGGGTAGGTGTGGATTACTGTTGCTGGGAATGAGCAACCTGGACTGCAGAGAGTTTATACATATCATCTGTTACCTTGATCCCTTCAGGGAGGACTTTATGTAGGAAAGGCCTGTCTGAAGGATGATTAATGCAAGTTTAGACAGTGTTTCTGACTGCTTCTTTCTTCAACTTCACAGAAAGTCACGGCTTTTCTTTAAATATTGGCACCAGGAACAGCTGGCAAAGTATATGGAGCAACTGGAAAGGGCAGCAGCTGTCATACAGAAAGGTGAGCAATAGGGAAGAAGAGTCCCTCAACTCTGATCTCAAACAGGGCAGGGAAAAATTTTTCTTCAGTCCTGCTCCACCAGTGCATCTTTGCAGGTGACAGAAGAGTGGACCAGACACCACTATCTCCAGGCCCTGTGGAGTCAGAGTGCTTATTGCAGATGTCTACCTACTCAGTGTTCCTCCTTGGTTGGAGAGAGCCATCAGACAGTGTGGGCCTTGGAAAGGAAAAGCATGTGCACAGGAGAACTGAGCTGAGCAGGGCAAGCACCTAATTTGGCTGCATCCTAATATCTAGCTAACCGTCCTCTGGAGTGAGGGCTTATGAGTGGTGTTGAACTAAGGAGAGGGAAACAAAGATGAGCAAAGCAGATCTCATTCCTACTTTCAGAGACAGGCTGAAGAGGGTGAAGTTTTGTTTTTAGTGTGGGCTTTTTCTTTCCACTACAGGTATCGTTTGCTCTGTCAGCCTGTTTCTCCAGAGCAGAGACTTTATACATTTTGTTTCTTCTGTCTGCACAGGCTTCATGAGGACTGTGCAACCAGGAGGAGGCTGTGACCTTGCCTGGTTTCTCTCTGTTTTACTTCTGTATGGCTTGTTGCACTGCTGAAGCATCTGAGCAGCCTCCAGCTATGCACTACACAACATGACAAACATCAGACTGTCACATGCTGTGCCTTGTTCTCATCGTGGGGAAGATGTGTGGGTAGTGGGAAACAAGAGAAGGGGATTTCAGTTAATGTGCTTTAGTGCCTGGTAGAGTAGGCAGGAAAATGCAGTGTCTGTAATGTTCCTGATTAATCCTGGTGCTTAATGGGAAAGGTTTTGCTGTGGCCTTGCACCAAGGAAATCCATCTCCTTCATTGTGTCTGAAGGGTGTCAGGGAGATAGATGGTTAACAGATGCTCTTCTGTGAGACTTTGGTTTTTTTACATATTGTCCTGGTTTTGTCTGGGACAGAGTTAATTTTCTTCCTAGTGGTGCAGTGCTGTTTTGGATTTAGTGGTAACACACTGATAACACAGTGATGATTTACTTGTGGCTCAGTATCTCTTACCCTATGTTATGGATTCTTCAGAATCACATATTTTGCTCATGTGCACATGCACAAGAAGCTGGGAGGGAACATGGCCAGGAGAGCTGACCCAAACTATCCAAAAGGATATTCCCTACCGTAGAACATTCTGCCCAGTGTATAACCTGGGGGGGGAGTTGTCTCAGGGGGGGCAGATGTTGGTCAGCAGGTGCTGAGCAATTGCCTTGATGTAAACTTTCACACACACATGCAAGAATGTTTTCACTCTACATTTGAATTTCCAGTAACTTGGCAACATGTAAAG
>JAOEGS010013558.1:0-10509 GCA_025447755.1 Corythornis vintsioides | reverse complement strand
AGGGGGGGCAGATGTTGGTCAGCAGGTGCTGAGCAATCGCCTTGTGCATCACTTGTCTTTTCTTGGGTTTTATTTCTCTCTTTCTGCTCTATTCATTTTCATTGCAATTATTTTATTGTTATTACATTTTAGTTTAGTTATTCACTTGTTCTTAACTCACAAGTTTTATCCTTTTTTTTTTTTTTTTATTTCTTTTTGCCATCTCGATGGGGCAGGGGGCAAGGGGAGGAGTGAATGAGCATCTGTGTAGCACTTAGTTGCTAGCTGGGGTTAAACCACGACAAGTATTTAGTGCCTTGGTGTTAGAGATGAGAGCTTAGATCTGTAATTTGATGTTTTCTAATCCTGCCATCTGATAGAGTAGAAGGCAGTTCTCATGTGGTCTTGACTGCCCGCTTTCAGCAGAGTTTGTGTTACTCTTTATTAATGTGATCCAAGTGTTGAGGGCTTTGCCCTGGGTTGAAGGATTATCACCCAGTATGCTTTGCCCAGGGAGTGACAAAGGCATGAACAGCATTTGTACTCTAACCACAGCTTTCCTCTGAACAGTTTTCAGGGGATTCAGATGCAGGAAGAGGTACTTAAAACTGGTGGCTGAATTAAGAGCTCAGGCACAGCGGCTACAGGAGGAGGCAAAGAGAGAAAGAAGCTGGCAGCTGGCAATGGAAGCAGAGGCACAGAGTGAGTTTCTCCTACTCCCACTGTCCCCATTCGTGACCACTTGTGTGATGGATCACCTTGAAGTGCTGCAAGTTCCAGATGATGGTGGCCTGCCCTCAGCTCTCCAGGAGCTAGGGGCTCCATCAGTGCAGTGAGAAGGGAGGTGGAAGCATGGATTGCTCTGTGGGGAGCAGAAGCAGGGCAGTGACGGTTACTTGCCTGGTTGCGGTGGGAAGAGTGCCAAGCTATGTCTTTCCCACATACTCTGCACAGCAGAACCTGTGCCTATATTGGGCATGTGGGGGATGGATCTCATGGATAATAAATTTCAACAGCTTCTTTATTCCTATTGCAGAAAGGGTTTCCTTTCCAGTCCCAAAGCCACGAAAGAAGTACCCTCAGCCTTATCCCCATCATCCTGACAAGCCACCACAGACACCAGTGCCACGGCCACGCAGCAAACTAACAGAGGTAGCAATATTGGCTCTGCCTGGGGACCCTTAGCTAGCTGTGCTGATTCCCTGCTCCTTTGAACTTCTGTAAGCGCATGTATTTCTGTATGTGGTCCCAGGAGAAAGTTGTCATTCTTCATATGAGAAGTGAGAGTCCTTTCTTACTGTGGCTAGTTAAAAAGCATGGTCAGGAACTCTGAGGAACTGAAAGCCATGACTAATAGTTTGTGACTGATCTTATCTTAAGGGACATAGGAATGTGATCACTACAAAAGTTATTCCCTGCCTTTGACCTTGCTTTCATGTGCTCTTTCCACCTCTCCTCACTTTCAGTCCACTCCTTTTGATAACTTCTTGGACCCTACTGCACCTCACATTGTTCTGGGGACAGAGGAACAGAATAGAGAAGAAGCCAAAATGAGGAAACTCAAGAGAGGAGCAACTCTCCGCTGGTTCAGAGAGACACAGGCTGAGAAGGTCATGCAGGATGATGGGGCCTTTCCAGGCTGGTTTCATGGAATGATCAGCCGGAGGTAAGTATGCTGGACACAGTGGCCTCAGGTTTGGCTGTGGCAGGCAGGCAGAAGCATTTTGGATTTTCCAGGATTTTAACCTTTCACTTTTAGGCCATAAGCTCCAAACCCTTAGTAGGAAGCTTGGAGCTTTGTGTCACAGGATGCAAATGCTGAAATTTTACATGGGTCCAGGGATAGACTGTGGAAAGTTACAGGAATCAAGCCCACTGAGGGTCCCTAAATACAGATCCTGTGCAGGAAAGGGAGACTTGGAAAGTACTTAGAGAGGAATTACTCACATGGGTTTACCCTGTTGTAGACCATTTGCAGAACCATGATAGGGAATGAAGATGGACTTTTGGTCTGACTCATTATGACTGTTGTCATATCTCTCAGTTTAGATCAGAAGGAGACCTTAGTTTACAACAGGAGAATACAGAATTCAGTGTACATTTATTTTAAAGAGTAGCAATCACTACCCTATAGCAAGATTCCCCCAAAGCCCAAAGCTACTTGAAAGGGAAGGATTTTTGTCAAAACCTATGCCCGTGTAAAGGAGATTGCAGTGGAGGTGGAATTTACATCCCTTTAGGCTGGGAGAGACATCCACAAAACCCTGCATTCTTATGGAATTATTTCAGAGTTTGTGAACTCTCAAGGCTTTTTTGGGGAAAACTTATTTAAATGTTTGAAATTTTGCTACTGGATATGCCTCACACTTCACTCTCTTGGCTGAGCCAAGCACTACTTTCCAAGCAGAGTGATAATCAGAGAAATGCTGCTTATGCCAGTGATCAGATAGGAGCAAGACAGTGTTTACCTGCTCAGCAGATCAGAATTTCTGGCTATAGCCTCCCCTGTGTGCAAATTAAGATATGGTGCTGCATGCTTGCTAACTGCCAGTGTCCCTTGTTTGGTGAGACTTGTATGTGAGCACTGCTTCCAAGCATGGCTGTCATTTGAACACCCTTGTCATCATGTTCCGGTTTGCAACTTTTTTCTATTAAGGCTGCAAGTCTTCTTCAGTCTTATTAGATGACTCATTCCAAGCTTGTCAGTGTGAACATTACTCAGAAACATTATACAGCATGTTAGCTTAGTAAAGTACACTATAGTAGCTGACAGTTCTATGGTAGCTGCTTGTGCTTTTTTTTATGGTTTGTTTGTTTTGGGTTTTTTTTATGTTTGTTTTTTTTTTTAAGATAATTAACAAAGTCCTCACCTGCATCCAAGTATGGAAAGACAGAACTGCCTGAATTCGAACATAGCCTAGCATGAGCACTTCACAGTGAAGGACATAGCAGACCCCTTCCTCAAAGACACTGAAAATTAGATACTTTCGAAGTAGTGCTTCCTGTTGCTGGATTTAAGTCTCCATACATCAGCATAAGCTCAGCCTCACCTAAGAGAGCAGCCAGAGCAAGGCCAAACTGCACTGCTGATTTGCAGTCACCTTTTAGCCTGGAGCAGGGCACATGACAAGCACAAAGCAGTGCTTTGTCTGTTGGACAGAGAGGGGAAGACTTTTTCCAGTGAGAATTTTAGAGAGCCAGACTGTTGTAAGCCAAGCTGGTGTTTTTCCAAGGCACTGGGCTTACCTGGTGCTGCGCACCAGTACCTCACAACATCCTATCCTGGATCTCAGGATGTTGTCAGCTTTGGAGAAGAGGAAGGGCATGTATGTACAGCCTCCTTTCAGTGATGCTTTGTAAAGTGTTCTGTTCTGGAAGGTGGCTGTTGATATTGTACTAGTTAGACTGCTGGAGCAGGTTTGGAGCCACCCAGCTTGGAGAGGCTTTGGCTGAGAATGTTGTGCCGCCTCAGCCTGCTTGTGCCTGGTTGCAACTGCAAGACTGAGTCTGGAAACCTCTAGCTAGGAGCAGATGGGCACATGCTGGCCTCCCTGTGAACTGGAGCATGTGAGGTAAGATAGGAATCCTAGCACAGAGACAGCTGCTCACTGTCTACTAAAAATCTTCTTTCCTGTTTCTAGGGAAGCGGAAAACTTATTGACTGACAAGCCTTTAGGTTGCTTCCTTGTTCGGATCAGCCAGAGCCGACCAGGCTATACCTTGACATATAGGTAAGGTAATCAACCTTGCAGAAAAAGCTGAGGGGAGACCGTCTCCCTACAATTGCCTGAAATGAGGCAATTGTTGTAGTGAGGTAGGGGTTGGTCTCTTCTCACAAGTAATAAGCAATTAGACAAAAGGAGATCGCCTCAAGTTGTGCACAGGGACGTTTTGTTTGGACATTAGGAAAAACTAATTCCCCGAAAGGGTTGTCAAGCTTGGAACAAGCTGCCCAGGGCAGTGGTGGAGTCACCATCCCTGGAGTGGTGTGTAGGTAGGTGTGTAGATGTGGTGCCGGGGGATGTGGTTTAGTGGTGACTTGGTAGTGATGGGTTAACAGCAGGACTCAATGATCTTAAAGGTCTTTTTCAACCACAGTGGTTCTATGATTCTGTGAAACTAAGCTATGCATGGCTGGAGGAGCTAACCTGCTCCAGAGGAATCCAGTAAGGATGATGCTCTGCCTCTCCTGTTGTGGGTGACTCAGTTGGAGTAGCAGATGGGACACTTCGGAATCTGTCTCTTACAGGTCCTGATTAGACTGTGCTATATGACTGAGAGTACAAACCAGGCTGAAGAAGCATGGACTGAAGCAGAGGAAATGAGTCTAGAGAAGAGCCTGAGGAGGGGCAATCAGAGTGCTACAAGGACATGGTCTTTGTACAGCCTCAAGCAAGGGGCAGGACTGAGTTTTATTGTGGACAATAGGCATGGCAGTCAGTACAGTCTGCTGATGTTTGGATCCAGCTGCCAATGTTCTCCTGTCCCTGTTTTTGGGGAAGTTGCTGCTCTTCCAGCACCTACTAACACAGTGTGTGACACTCCAGAATAGTGCATCTCCTGTATCTTTGCAATATCTGTTACTGTGGCTCCTGATCACCCCTGTCCTCTTGAGACAACAAGCACAGAAAGGAATGACTGTGTCATGGAGGGACACTGTGGCCCCGTGCTATGACTATCTGTCTTTGATCTTGGCAGGAGCAGAGACCGCTGCAGACACTACATGATCCAGGTGCAACCCAACACACGCTATGTCATCCTGGGGGAAGACCGGGCTCACGCCTCGCTCACCGCGCTGGTTCGGTACCACCAGAGCATGGGCATCAAGCCCTTCATGGAGATACTGACTGTTCCCTGTGGGCAGGTGAATGTCAAGGATCTGCAGCCAGGAAAGTGGATGAGGCATGGACTGTGCCCAGACTAGGCAGAGTTGCTACAGCAGCATCTCTTTTGTCTTGTTTGGGGTTTCCCATTCTGGACAAGCAGCTTGGCCTCTTCTGCATTCACTGGGAAATGCTACCACCTGGGCACTGGGGAGTCCTGGGGTGGGAGGGAGGCCCTGGTGGGTGGATGACACCCCCCTTTCCCCAGATGTCAGCAAGGGGCCCAGCTGCATATTTCTCTGTGTTGTGCTGTTTGGGGTGTGTGGCAGGTCTGCAAGCCAAGCGCTGAACCCACTCTTCCCTCCCTCAGAAAAGCAGTGAGAGTTTGGATTGCAAAAATCTGGAAAGCCTCTCTCTGGGTCCGCCAGCAGCTCGGGGGAAGACACCTCCAGAAAAGCAGCCATGCTGCTCCACGGCTTCAACCAGCAAGCCAGCTCTGCAGTCAAGAGCAGACACATTTCTCAAATGGAAGGGTTTAAGTAACAGCAAAAACAGAAAAACAACAGAGCCTGGACAAGAGTGGGATGAGGACGGGCTCAGGCAAGAAAACAGGTGAGCAGCAGGTGAGCTGGGGCATATCATTTGCCAAGCCTTGCCACCCACAGCTGCTCTGAGACATGTGGAGCTGCCCTACCCAGGGGCAGGAGGGAGGAGGCTTCCACAAGCAGTGCTTGGTTTCCTAGGTCCTGCATCGTAGGGCTTTTTGAAGATCTTGGGGCAGGGCTGTGCTCATTGGAGGTGCTGAGCTGTGGGAGACCCAGGGATAGGATTGCTGAGTTGCCCAAAGAAATGTCCACAACAGAAGGGGCTGTGATGTGGTCAGTGTCCCAATCACTGCTCTCCTAATGCTGTATCTCTGATTCTCACTGCAGTTCTCTTCCAGTCCCTCAAATGAAGGGGTGCTGTCAGACAATCACTGTTGATGATGTGGAGCCCCAGTGACACGGTAAGAGGAGATGGCATGCAGAAGGGTAGCCAGCAATTGTAGCTTCCCAGGAAATGGAGGGACACAGGACCTCTTCCATTCCTGTTCCATGTGGGGCTTCTCTTGGCCACCCAGCTACCTAGAAATAGAGCAGAAAAAAAAGAGGGTAGATGAGAACTGCAAAAAGACCATGAAAAAATGGGAAAAAATTAGCACAAAGTTGGGTTCTTAGCACCTGTGGTGCACAGTGTGCTTGCAGTACAATGACAAGCCTGCTGGAGGGAGCTCACAGTTTGTTAGAAGACTGGGGCTGGAGGGATGAGTACTATCAGAAAGTGTTTCTGCACACTGCAGTGGCTTAACGTTGTGCAGAGACCCATGTATCAGAAGTGGGTGCCAGACAGAGAGCTCTGATGTGTAGCAGAGGCAATGAGCCCAAGGCAAGGCTCAGAACAGAAGAAAAACAGCAATCTGCAATGGATTGAAACAAAGCTGAAAATACTAGTTGCTGAGGCTGTAATACACTGGGTGGGTAATAGTTGTATGTGGAGTGGGACGTAAGAGTCTTCTGACAGATCTGGCTATGTCCAATGTGTTAATTGTCAGAAGCATCTAGTGGATAAGCAGATCTAGATTTGTGTTTGCTGGGAGTGGAGAGGAATAAGAAGATTGGTATTGACAAGTTCCCTGTGTGGTTCTGCTCCCAGGAATTAATGTTTGAGCAAAGTATTTTATCTGGGCCTGTCATATCTTCCTTTCTATGGATGAGGAAGTCCTCTCCCTAAAGTGTTTGACTCAACTGCTTTATTTCTGTACCTGTGTGTTGACGTACCCAGGGGATGCTCCTTGTGTCTGAAGTTGGGTAGGAGAAAGACAGCATGTGGGATCAGGACAGACAACTGCAGACATGTACTGGGATTGCTGAACACTGACCTTATGTCCTCCACTGAGTTTTGTTTCTGACTTTCTTGCAGGTCAAAGTGGCTCTGCCCTATCCTTTTCCAGTGCTGCTGAGCTTTGGCTAACTAGATGAACAAATCCAGACGTACAACAGACCAAAAGACTTCTAACTTTTTTTCTTGTTTTTGTTTTTGTTGCACTCATGTGGCCCTGTGCCTTTAACAGGGCTGCTTCAGAAGTTAACTTCCATCAACACTCAGACAATCTTAGTGTCTGAGGCTGAAGTACCTGAACCAGTCTCAATCTAGCAGAGGGAAGAGAATGGTAACAGCCACACTGCACAGTCCCACTGTGGCTCACAGGTTTCATGTCAATACTTCAGTGTGCCTGGAGACCCCTCACCTTACACTGTTAGTAGTCACAAAGTGGGTATCTTCCAACAACCTGTTCTTTTACAGTACCTGTACTGATTTCTTATCCCTTCAAGTTGTCTGTCTCTGTTGGCTTGGACTTGGGAAGTAAGGAATTAAACTCTTATGTCCATTTTGTTGAGCACAGGAGCACCTGAACATACAGACACAAATAGCTGAGACAAGGGGAAAGAAGCTCTTCAGAGGAAATATCCTGCTCCTGTGTCAGTGCACTGGCACACCAATCCCCAGTCCTTACACAGAACTCCAGTCAGGGAATCACTGGTGAAATTGTCTTGTTCATCCTGTTTAGTATCACTGCTAGGCCAGGCTGGACAACATGCTACCTTACACTGAGAGTGCGGGAATTGCAACATACAGAACCATACTATTTGTTATGTATTTTCCACCTTTTGAATATAAATCTGGTTCCATTTAAATTATTTGAAAGTTGGGATTCAGTGTTTTCTTTGTTTCTGTAACCTGCAGCCAGCTCAGCAAATGGGAGAGACCAGCTAGCACCTCTGAGGGTAGACAAGGGATCGTGCAAAGTGTCTCAGTGGAGAAGCTGAAGGCTTGGAACAGTAATCCTATGTAACTCTGCTCTGCTCCCACACCAACCCCATCTCCCCATCCAGGGGAGAGAGCGGGTGAGACCTCCCCTTGGCAGCCTGTGCTGAGCTCTGTCTGGCTCAGTGCTTCTCTGCCAGGTCCCTCTGCACCACAGGACAGCCACGTTGCCCTCTGATTCACCCCTCCCTTGGTGGCACAAGCACTGCTGAGTCCAGGTTGCTCCCCATTGTAGTGCAGGATGCTTGTGGCAGTGTCATAGTGCTGCCTTTAGCTGTGGGGCTATTTCTCTTCCCTCCCTTGTTCTCTCTGGAGCACTATCTGCTCTGGTTTGCAATGGACCAGACAGGGAAGCAGTGTCTGTTTCAGCATAATATCATAGCTCTCCCCAGCACTACTTGCAGCATTAACACACCTTTTCTCTTCCTGGGTTTTGGCAGCTGCTTTAAGACTGTTCAGGACAGAACCAGTCCAGGCAGTCAGAGGCTGCTGTTTGCAGAGGCTTCCTGGATAAGCCCAGGGGTGTTTTGCTAGGCAGCTTTGGCCTCTGTGCCAATGCTCTCCTTGGCTTCCTCCACTGCTGGGCAGCTGGAGAGCCTGCCTTCTGGGTAGCATGTAGAACCACTTCAAGGCCAAGACATTTCTAAGAATTTACTAATGCATGTAACTGAGACATGTGAGAAATGCATTTCAGTAATGGAGCTGTTCTGTAATTTTCCTAGTTTCTGTGCCACAGAACATGGTGTAAGTCCAGGGCTAAGGTCCAGCTACAAGACACTGTTCCCACCTGTAGCCTGGCAGGGGTAATACTGAACCAAGAAGGGTGGGGAAGAGCTTTCCCTTAACAACTGCCTCCAGTATCTCCTAGGTGTAGCTGCAGGCACACCTCACAAGTGACACTGCAGGGAGCAACATAGGGGCAGGTCAGGACATATATCCAGTGGGTGTTCATGGCACATCTGGCAAGCTTCTCAAAACCATAGCAAATTGATCACAGATTTCCTTTGCTCATGATTCCCAGGGTGGGCAGTCCGGAGCCTGGCACAAACCTTGGCAGCACACTTGGGCTGGCAGGTCTGGTGTCTTATGTGTCTGCTACTTCTGCTTCTCCTGTGACATGACAAAAGGAAACTAACAGTATAGAAGGATCAGAAGCTGCTAGGCTGAGGAGGTTATGCAGCACTGGAAGCATTGGCATAATTACTTCAGGGCTTTGGTTTCCAGGATCATTAGTAAGCATGCTCTGCCTACCTGTGAGGTTGAAGTAGCAGTAGTGCTGGGACAAGCTTCTGGAGAGCAGTCTGTCTGGTGCCAGGCCATCATGAGGAGAAATGTGTGCCAGTAACGGGGAGAAACTGAGGGAAGAGCTGGGAATACAACAGGCTGCTGAAAAAGAAAATGCAGATTTGATGTCTCTAGTGTGGTCTTTGCCTGCATGTTTCCAGCTCGTGGCCACATGTCAGGTGCTGGATCTTCAGCTCTTTGACAGAGCATGACTTACGTTAAGGATTTCTTCCATCTTCTCCACTGAAGAGGAGCAGCTATATGAGCAGCCCTATCGCATTTTCTATGGCAGCAGCTTGCATTGTGTCACTCAGAAAGCTATGTCTTAGAAAAAGTAAAGAACAAACTATGTAAACCAAAGTGAGAAGGCCATTCATGTTATGTTGTAGTTCATCTGGCATGTGATGAGATAAACAGGATTTACTCACATTAATGGCAAATACCAGGCTGTATTGGGCTGTGTGAGCAGGGCCAGCACCCAGAAGAAGGCCTGGCAGATCCCCTAACATATACATTTCATGTTCCATGGGACTTCAGGTAAGCTCAGAGAGGCAGAACAGGAAGAGAAGCCCTACTGTGGGAAGCTGGGCAGAGCCAGTGCTCAGGAAAGTAAGAAGATTGCAAGAAGGATCCACAATCCATAGGAGTGAGAACTGGAAGTGCTAGAGGGAGCTCTCAGCTTGGAAGCCTGAGAGACATTTTATTTCATAATCTGTGCCATCCTAGTTGTACCCCCCAGTTGTACCCCCCAACTCCATCCATACAACTGGTGCTTCAGTGTATCCTTTGAAGACCTTCTCTAAACTGCATCCCTGTTTTTACACAAGATTTTTGTGTCCCTTTCTTAACTCCCTCCATACTTTACATCTGAATGATCACAGCTGCAGTCATTGAGTAGACTTGAAGTTTAGGAATGCAAACCTGTGACCGAGGACCAGTATTGCTCTTAATCTCTTGTCATAAAACTAGCAGCCCTCATGTTGTTTGCTTTCTTCCTGGGCAATACTATGGAGTATGTTGACGTGTTTCCTTCCCCAAATGTGTTCTAAAGACCTATTTGGCCCTCAGCCTGAACAAGACTCTCCACACTGCTCTCAGCCTCACTCCAGCCCGTGTCAAGTAACTGTGGAGTATTGCAACAACATTTCTGAGATACAGCCCTTTCCATCTTCTGGTTAACTTTGTTGTCCACAACAAATACTTTCACAGTGTGCCATTGCTTTGCTGCAACATTTTGGACAGGCTACTCGACCAGGGCTTTACTCCTGCTGCATCACAAGTACATAGAAACTACTGTCTGAGGTGAAGGGGTCAAACCAGCATGGGATCCTGGCTATGAAGGTGCTCAATGTGGTATGGTTAGAGCAAATTGAAGAGCAGTGTAGTCATAAAGCCATGCTTCTTCCGCTACATGTTTTGAGCAGCATTCAGGTGAATCTTATTACTAAAGTATCCTCCTGTCTAGCATCACTTGATGGATGACTCTTTCATAAAAACATCTCATTGCATTTTGATCCATTCTAGATTATTTTGCCTGCATAGCAATCCTAGGCTATTA
>JAOEGS010013556.1:0-17990 GCA_025447755.1 Corythornis vintsioides | reverse complement strand
CCCCCCCCCCCCCCCCACCCCCCCCCCCCCCCCCCCCCCTCCCCCCCCCCCCCCCCCCGCCCCCCCCCGCCCCCCCCCCCCCTCCCCCCCCCCCCCCCCCCCCCAGTGGCTCCCACTGCACCCCTTGAACGGCCCCGGTGCCCTCCCCATTGCACACCCCCCCCTCCACGGCCCCCATTGCACCGGTCCCGCAGCATCCCCGTTTCCCCAGCCGGTGCCACCCGAGCGCTCACAGGCCGGTGCCGAACATGGCGAGGGTGCAGACGAGGCAGGCGGCGGCGAGCAGCGGCAGCGGGGCCATGCCGGGCCGCGGAACCGGGCATCGGCGGCGGCAGCGGGGGCGGGGCGAGGCGGGGCAGGACGCACTACCGGGGAGGGACCGGTCGCGACACCGGGCGGGGTGGGGGAAGCGGAGGAGCAGGAGCTGGCGGCCAGCGCGGAACGCGGGGCATCGGGACCAACAGCCCCAACACCGCCCCGACCGGCACCGTCCGTCCCCGCGGGGTGTAACCACACCCCCAGCCCCGGTGTCCCCCCTGCAGGACTCTGCATCCCTGGGATGCCCCATCCCCTTGGCCCCAAATTCCAGGAGCTTTGTGGCTCTCGGACCCCGCCTCCCAAGGACCCTCCCTCTCCCCGGGGCCCCTCCACTCCTCCCAGCTCCCATATGCCTGGGGTGGGTCACATTCCATGTGCCCTGTGATCCCACCTCCCCCAGACCTTGCACCCCTAGCAGCTCGGAGGCCCCGCACTCCTGCAATTCCTGTGCCTGGACCATTGCCAGGGCCTCAAAGCCCCCGGGACCCACCACCCCCCTGGTTGAGGTCACTCAGGTTGTCCCCCTTGGCCAGACCTGACAGCTCTGGCCACACCTCAGCCCCCTCTGCACCCCCGGTGGGATCTGATCCCTCCTCGGGGCAGGGTCTGGAAGCTCATCCCAGTGTACCCCCCGGCCCCTGGGAGGGCTTTGTGTCACCAGATAAAAACAACTGATAGCGCCAGCCCTGCTGTGGCACTTTTCCACTTCACAGCCCTGTGCAAACACCAGCCAATTAATTAATTAACCAGCACAAACACCCCACATGGGCCATTCCTCCTTCCACAGCCCAGCCCCCTGGCACGGTGTGGGGGGACAGGCCCCTTGCCCCTCCCCACCCCCAGGTCCTCAGCATAGTCTTCATTATTTATTCAATACCATCGTATAAAAAACTCCCATGTTAGAAAGCTGTACAAATCAGGGTGGGTAAAGCGCCCACTCAGAGTGCTGCTGTGGGGGGCAGGAGTGCCCCTCTGGCACCCAGCAGAGGGGACAGGAGGGGTGAGTTCCAGGGTGGGGGAAGCTCTCACTACCCCCAGGCACCGTGGGATGAAGGATGGGGAAGGGGTGCAGCACAGGGTGGGGAGGGGGATGCTTCCTACAGCCCCCCTCCCTTAGCTGCCAGGCATCTCCAGCACGTCCAGGATCCACAAGGGGATGGCACCAAAGGACCACAGCCCCAGGGTGCTGCCACCACATCCCTGCCTGCAGGACACATCACAGTCTGAGCCCACAGTAGAGAGCGACCCAAGGGCTGCCTGTGGGCCAGCTCAGCTTCTGGGACAGAGGTGCCAGCCCCCTGTCCCGCTCCAGTCCAGGGCACACACAGTCCCTCCAGTCCTAAGCTTGTGCTCAGCCTCTGGCTTCCGAGACCATCCTGCCTTTGAAAGACAGGGGAGCTGGGGCAGCCCCAGGGCTTTGGTTGCTCAGCTTCAGGGCCCTCCAGCCCTGTAATACTGACAAATCTTTTCCTCGACCAGATATGCACAGGGCAGGTTGCCCTGGGGCACACCCGAGGACCACAAAGGTCCTCAGCATTCCAGTTCTGTCCCCAGCAGCCACAGCCTTGGTCCATGTGGGCACAGCTCACAGCCCCTGCGGTACCAGGAGGGGCAGGAGGAGGCTGATGAAGGTGAAGGGGCTGCTGCCCCGCATGGCAGAGTTCTGCCCCACGCTCCTCAGCACATGTGCAGCTGCATCATCTGTGGGGAAAGAAGAGCTGTGAGCTTCACCCAGGAGGTGCCATGCCCCAGACCAGCAACACATCACCCTGTGCAAGGGCTGCTGCCAGCCTCGCTCCTCAGTGTGTCCCCCTCCCCTGGGAGAGGGGCTGGGCTCAGCCTGGCTCTCCTGCCCAGCCTCACAGCTGCCGTGACCCATCTGCCTGCCCACAGCCACCAACCTACCTGCCTGGATCCTCCCCTTCTGGGTAGAGGCAGGGACAGGCGGGGCCTGAGCTGCAAAGCAAACACAGGGTCAGGCCAGTGAAGGGCAGCTCCCCAAATCCCACAGGCAGCTTTCACCAGGGGCCAGCTCCCAGCTCCCTCCCCCCACCCCAGCCATGGGCACCTTCCCGGCCAAGACGCATGCGCCCACGCCCCAGGGCTGGCAGGGGGCCATGGCCTGGCCATGACTCAGCTCGGGAAAGGCCGAGCTGGGCACTAATGATGTTGAGTAGGAAAGGGGAGGGGGTGGGTGGCAGGGGAGTGGATTTGAGGGGGTCCAGGTGATACTCACTGCCTTTGCCAATCACTGTCACCTTCAGCTTCAGGCACGCTTCCCCATGGTGGTGAATGGGTTTGGCTGCAAGGGAGGAAGAGGATTAGGGGCTGAAAGCCCAGCAGGGACCCCAGCCCCACAGCAGACGCCTCCAGACACTCACAGATGTAGTAGTAGCTGTGCCCCTCTTTGAACTCCTTGCCCAGGGTGAAGGGGGTGAAGCGCTGGAACTTCTCCAAGAACTTCTCAGGGCCATGCAGGGCACTGGGCTTGTTGCACTCCCAGCGGATCTGATCCTTGGAGCTGGGCTTGCAGACCTGGTACTCCTCGTGCTCCACGAGGTAGAGGGTGTAGCGCTCCATGGTGTGGGGTTCCACAGACCCCTCCTCATAATGTGGGCAGATGATGTCCAGGTAGTCATTGAGATGCACCTCCACCGTGTAGTCACTCCAATGCAACCTGGGCAGAAGGGAGGGGGGGGTCAACTCCAGCAGGGTGAGGTATGAGGATGGGGGGAACCCCTTTCCCCTGCATTCCCATATTCCCACCCCTCCCTCGATTAACGAGGCCAAGGGAGAGCAGCCTCTTGCCCACAGCAGCTCCTTAGAACTCAAGGGGGCAACTTCAGTCCTCCCTTCCCTGCAAGTCCCGTAGCATCCAGGCTGGCGCTGGATGGAGGAAAAGCCCCCATGCAACAGCACACCCCTCCCCAGTGCTGCCCAGCAGCCGAGGAGCAGGGAGGGGACCCACTGGGACATTCACCCTGCCCGGCCCCACGCTCCCAGAGCCAGGAGGAGTCGGCAGCACCCGCCCGTGGGGCAGCCAGCCCAGCTCCAGCACCTGCTGCTCCCCACACCCCACCCGCAGGGGGGACACACACACGGACTGGCTCCTGGGTGGGGACCTCTAGGGGATCCCCTCCCTGTCTGTGGTGGCCCCAGGAAGGCGGGTGGGCAGCCCCTGCTCCCAAAACCCTGCAGACCTTGGTCACCCTGGGCAGGGGAAGGGGTCACGACAGACAACACAGAGGCTTACAACGTGGGGAGTGGGGTGTGGGTGTGCCTGGGGGGATCCTATAGTGTGGGGACACAGCCCAGGAGGGGACAGAGCTTGGGGAGGGTCAAACCCTATGGTGTAGGGGGCTGGTGCTAGGGGCTGGGGGCACCCCTACAGCCCAGGGGTCATGGCCTGGGGTGGGGGCAACTCTACACCCCGGGGGGGTTTGGCCCCAAAAGGGGACACCTTTAAAGCCAAGTAGGCACAATCCTACAGCTTAGGGGGAGGGGATGCTGCCCTGGGGGGAAACCCTACAATTAAAGGGGTCACAGCTCGGGGGGATCCCCACAGCGCGGAGGTTCTGGTGCCTGGGATGGGGGCCACACCAAGAGAGCCAGCCCGCAGCCGGGGCGTTGCGGGGCACTGGCCTCGGTCAGGCTGCTCCCCCCGCACATCCTGCCCGGGTGGCGGGAGCCGGGGCCAGACCCGTGTTTGTCAACACGCTTCCCTGTGTCCCGGCGCCGGGGCTGGCGCCGCGCCACCCCCGCGGGGAAGGAAGAGGCCCCGCTCCCGCTCAGCCCTGGGAACGGAAAGGCCACCCCGGTCCCCCCTCCCGGCCGCACCTGGACCAGCCGCGCCGCTCCCCGCCTGTGCCCCGGGACTGCCCCGCCGGGCTCAGCACCGGCCTCGCTGCCCCCCCAACACCGGCCCCGCAGCCTCCCACCCCCCAGCCCAGGCTCGACCCCCCTCCTCCTCCTCCTTTCTCAGCCCCACGCAAGCTGCGGCCCCGCCGCCAGCTCCGGACAAAGGCCACCGGGGAGTGCCCAGCCCCGGCGGGGAGCTGCGCCGTCGAGGCCTCCGCGTCTCGGTGCCGGGAGGGGGAAACGGCACTCACCGGGGGTTGGAGCTGTTCCAGAAGACGGTGTGGTGTTCGGCCATCGCCACCGCCGCCGCTGCCCAGCATAACCTGAGCCCCAGCAGGGCGAGGGGCACCCACCGCCGCTCCATTCGCTCCACCGGGCCAGCCCCGCGCCCGGCCCCCGCCTTTAAGTACGGCCCCGCCATCGCCCCGCCCGGCCCCGCGCTCCGCCCCGCTCACCGGGGCCGAGACACAACAACAACACGGGTGGTGCGGGGGGGGCGGCCCCGCGTACGGCCAGCACCGGGCAGGGACACGCCCCGACTCCCTCCGTTTCTCCGCTGCCGGGGGTCCCCGGGGGGTGGGATGCGGGGATGGGGGTCCCGGAGGGGCAGGTCCTGCCCGGCGGCACCGCCACCCGTGGTCCGGCGTGGGCATCGGGTGGGGGGTCACCCCCGGCTGAGGCATCAGGGCGATGCTGGGTGAGGCCCGGGCTGGTCCCCACGGGAGACGGAGTGAACCCCGGGGGTGCCGAGCCGTGATCGCCCCCCCAGCCGGGTGGGTAATGGCCGCAGGTGTGTTCCAGTTGAGGGGGGGAACCTGCACGCCCGTGTGCTCCCTCGCCATGAGAACCCCCTTACCTGCCATACGGGGAGCAGTCAGGAGGCCCTGGGCGAGTAAGGACGAGTGAGCTGCAGTGGCTGCCAAGAAGGGGCTTGGGACCGGGAAGGGCTGGGGGTGGCGAGGGCAGCCCCCCGTCCTCCTCCCCTGCCCGTTTCAGCTGCTTCTGCTCTGCCAAACACCGGACAAACCCCACACACCTCCAGTGCCCTCCTCGTCGTTTGCTTGATAGAGTGAAATTCCCCTCTGTGACCCCCCGAGGCAGGGTGGGGGGCTGCGGGGGCTGCGGGCTCGCTGCCAGCTGCCTGGCGGGGAGCGTGGCGGTTCCCTATCTGCTCCCATCTGCCCCCGACACCGATCCATCCTTGTTAAACCCGGCAGAGAGATGCTTCGCCGCCGTGTTGTGAAGTGATAACTCAGCCGCATTTGCAAAACAACTTTCCTCTTGTTTATTACATAATGATCCATTGATTGTGGGTAATGTTGCATGCCCGCCGCTGCAGCCGTGCGAGGAGCGCTCCCCTGGCACGCCGGAGGGGCTCGGGCAGGCGCCGGCACCGCTGCTGTAACCTGAGCGAGGCCGGTGGCTCCGGCAGCTGAGGGCTCCCACGGGGCAGAGGCTGTGGGTCTGGGTGCCCCACATCCCACAGGCATCCCCCGTGTCCTGGCCTCTCTCCACACCCTCAGCTCCCGGGGGAGTGGGGAACCCGGCTTCTTCCCTTTCATCCTCCCTTGTTGCAGCCATGCCTGACATCATCCCCTGCGCTGTAATGACTGTGCAAGGCCTCCTGCTCTTGGGAAGCCGGTGCTGCCGCGGCTTGCACAGGGGAGAACCTCCTGGGAACACCCCTGGGCCCGCAGGCTGCCGGGATCAGAGAGCAGGAGCGAGGCACGCGCAAGCTCCAGGGCCAGGCGCAGCCGGACGATGGTGGGAGCCGGTCAGCACCGCAGCTGCTTCCCGCCCCGGGGTCCTGGCATCGCCCCGGTACTGCCCCCACCATGGCAGAGACAAGCTGAGCGTGTACCTGGGGAGCAGCGATGGGGGGCTCTGCAGCCCCTGGCCAAGCCCTATGCCCGAGGCCATGCCCCCTTGTCAGGGCTGGTGCAAACCCCAGGAGTAATGAGCCTCCTAGAGCACCATGCTGGATCCATCTGGTGGGACTGGGTTGTGGTATCCAGTGCTGTCAGATGATGGGGGGCTCTCCTGTCCCCTCCACCATGGTCCCCAGCCCCAGGGCAGTGCTGGGACAAGGCTGGGAGTTGGGAGCAAGACCACAGGTCCCAGTGTCACTGTCCTGCCTGACCCACAGCAAAAGGCAAAAGGCAAAAGGGCAATGCCAGCATTGATGGAAGGAAGGACAAACACAAGCCTGCACCTTCTAGGGACAGCCCAAGGGACAAGCTGGGGCTGGAGGGTGCCCCAATACCTCCCAGTGCTGGAGGGACCCAGGGCTCAGTGGTGAGGGAAGAGCTGCAGCAGGAGCAGGGTGACCATCAGGGTGGGCACCCACCTGCAACAGCACCAGTGGTGCCAGCGGTGGGGCACATGTGGTCAAGGCCATGCCGTGTGGAACATGTGGCACTGGGGACCACCCAGGGCAACTGTGGGTCAAGGCCAGTGCCCGCCAGTCAGGGCTCACGCCACCCCAGCCGCAGTCTGCGGGACAAAGGTGAATCCATTCTGAGCTGTAAACACTCGTGGCAGAGTGGCACGAGGCAGGTGGGGCCGACCAGAGGCCACGGAGCTCGTGACAAACCATTTATGGTTTCTCAGCTCGGGACACTCAGGTGTGCCCCAGCCCCTGCCCGGGCTGACGTCACCGGCCATGAGGCCGGGGGGAGGAAGAGGAGCCGTCCAGTCCGCAGCCAGGAGCGAAGGCCAGGGTGACGTGCCACTCAGGCTGCGTGCAGCCCGGCAGGTAGGCACTGCCCAACGCCAGCCTGCGCGTGGCAGAGCCGTGTCCCCGAGGCTGGCCGGCCACACCAGGCCCTTACACACTTGGTGGGGGAGCAGGATGCACCCAGCCCTGCCCGGGGAGGACGGGTGCTGCCATGGGACGGTGCAAAGCTCCTGCTGCATGGCTGCTCCAGGCGCCCACCCTGTGCCCAGAGACAGACCTGCTACTGGGGCTGTAGAAGCCCCCAAGTAAGGGGCACACAAGCCTCAGTGCTGGGGTTCCAACAAGGGCTTCCTCCTGCCTTAAAGGCAGCAGAGTTTGGGGATCCCCTGTGCCAGCACCCCAGGAGTGTCCCAGCTGGGCCAGACTGCCCCTGGCTTGCCATGCTGCAACCTGCCCGAGGGCACAGAGTACAGCAGGGCTGGCTGGTCACCACCAAGCTGGAAGTGGTGCCATGCACATGCCAGGGAGCAGTGCCAAGGTCAAAACGAGTGGCAGGAGGGATTTTGCAAGCAGAGCTCTCCATGACATGGTGCCAGGGCAGCCAACCCTGTCCCTGCTCCCCCCACCCCAATGCACCAGTCAACAGGGCTCCACTGGGCTCCCCAGCCCACCCCGACACTTGGCACCAGCACAGCCCTGCACTGGGACAGGCAGCCAGCTCAGCATCAGCAGCTGGGTACTGGGAGCACCCCGAGTCCCTGAGGAGGGGGATCCAGTGCAGAGGCCCCGGCCTCCCAGCGGGCCAGGCCTGCGGGATCACGGTGCGGGGGGTGGGGGGATGTGCGAAGCTGCCGGGAGCTCTCGGAGGACCCGTCTGACGGGTTCGCCAGCTCTTCTGCACCAGGGCAAGCCCGGGCCGGCGGGACGCCTGAGCCACCGCCCAGCAGCGCCTGCTGGGGTGGGGGGAGAGCGGCCGAGCTGTTGTGGCGCTGTGAGAACCCCCCCAAACCGAGGCCACATCCACAGCATGTCAGTCCCCACCGGGAGAGGGGCTGCAGTTCCCCCCTGGTCCAGCGGTGCCCTGTGGGGAGAGCAGCTGCTCCTTCCCTGGGGACAAGGGACATCCACATACCCCCCCCAGCCCCCTGGGGTGCAGGGTCAGGACCCACACAGCTGCTCCCTGCACCTGCTGGGGCTGTGGGTGCTGGCTGTGGGGCTGGGTGTGCCCCACTCCTCCATACACCCAGCGACACCCCCCCCCTTTGATGTGATTTCAACCCCAGCGAGTCCCTGGGTGCAACCCCCTCCCCACACATCCTCCTGCCTGTCTGGAAGCACCACGGGGGAGTTGAGGGTGTCCCCCCCTCCGAGCCTGCAGAGCTGCCGAGCAGACAGGCGTGTGCCAGATCCCCCCCAGACACCAGCAAGAGCTGGCATGCCCGGCAGAGCCAGACGCGCCGGGGGGGCTGGTGTCGGGATTCCCACGGGGCTCTCCGGCACCCTGGGGTGCAGGGCCGCAGCTGCTCGCCCCGTGCAGCCGACAAGGAGGATTCTCCTGTGCCCACTCGTCCCGGGGATGCACCCCACCACTGCACCCCAGCATCCCTTGGGGATGCGTGTTAAGGGCCCCCCACCCACTGCCCCGCTCCCCCCTTACCTGTACGGGTGCTGCCTGCTGTCAGTGCCATCCTCACACGGGCACCACCAGGTCCCTGACAGAAGCTCTGTGCTGGTGCTTGGGGATCAACGGGGAGCACCCTGCATCCCCCCGGGGTGCCCTCACTGCAGAAGGCACCAAGCCCATGACAAGCGGTCAAGCCTGGGGTCAGCGAGGCAGGTGGCACGGTGAAGGTTGGCACCTCACTGCCCTCCTGCCCCGGCCAGGGCCCACCACGCCAGAGGGCAGGGCTGTCTGGCAGTCGGCCAGGAGAGCTGCATGCTGCTGTGACAGGGGTCGGGTTTTTTTTTTTATCCTTTTATTGTTTTTTTTTTAATAGACTAAGAGCAGAATATGAAAATCACCAGCCAAAGCACTTGAAAAAAAGGTTGAGAATTGTTTTTTTTTTTGTTTGTTTGTTTGATTCGTTTTTTGTTTTTGTTTTTTTTTTCCCCAAAAAGTGTCTGTGCGTTTGCATAGGTCAGGTCTTCACGGAAGACGAGGAAAATCCAACACGTTTGACTATGTACAGGCCAGCCTGGGGCTGGCAGCGCTGCCTATGGTACAGTATAGATATATCTGTATAGTCGCTCTCTGTACAGTATGTATAGATCTCTATATAGATATGTACAGGCTGCCTGGCATCCCTGCCCTCGCTGGGTTCCCCAGCCCAGCGCCGCCCTCCAGCCACAGGCCGCTGGGTCAGCTGTGGGCAGGACTGGGCGCTGGTGGGACGGTGCCGGTGGAAGGCACGGTGCACGGGGCAGCACCCAGCTGTATCCTCACGGACCTGGCCGCGGCCCTTGGCGGGGCAGGGGAGCGAGTCCCAGCCCCTGCCCCACGGGGCAGCTCTCCAGGCAATGGGGTGGCGATGCAGAGGGGCCGGGTGGTCCTGCGGTGGCGCCCCGCTGGGTGTCACGAGGGGCAGCAGGTTGGGGGGCCCCTGCCAGCACCGGGAGCTAGGAGGCCAGCAGCGTCATGAGGAAGAGCGCGGCAGCCACGGCCAAGGGCAAGTGTTCCCGCTTAGGGCTGGTGCCACTGATGCTCTTCTCCAGCTTGGGCATCTCTGGGTTGAAGTTCTCTGTGGGAAAAAGCGAGAGGGTGAGGTTGGCACCAGGGAGGTCCTGAATCCCCATCCTGCAGCTGGGGCTGCCCCTTGGGTGAGAGCAGGGGGTACATGGCACTGTGGGGCTGGGGGCTCTTCCTGACTCACCCAGGTCCTCGATCTTCACCTCGGGCCGCAGGGTGAACTGTGGCAGGGTGGGTGCCAGCTTCTCCCCAGAGTGCGACGCTGCGAGAGGGAGAGAGGGGACAGGAGGGGGTCACGCTCCCTGGCCACACTGTTGTAGCCCCCACTGAGAGGACAAGGGGGCCCAGGAGGTCCTGCTACCCCCTGCTCACCCACAACCCCCAAGGCAGGCACGGGGGTACTTACTGGAGGCGCAACACACAAACACCTTCATCTTCAGGCAGGCCCGGCGGTGGTTGTGAGTCGGTGTGGCTGCAAGGCAAGAGTAGGCTGGTGTGGCCCTGCAGTGGGTGACCCCAGCCCTGGGCACCCAGGGGCTCAGTGGGTCTGGGCATAGTGGGGTCTGGCCCTTCCCGGAGGTGTGCTCTGGGGGTGAACAGCAGCAACCTCATCCTGCACTTGGAAACTACACCTGTATCAGCGCCCCATGAACCCTGATCCTGCATCAGCATCCTGCACCCTAAATCAGCACCCCTTGGCACCCTCATCCTGCACCAGCACCCTTGCCCACATCCCCCGCATGGCTCCCCCAGACCCCCATCTCATCCCAACACCCCCTTTCCACCTGACACCATCATCATGGGGGAGACCTCCAGCTGCCCAGCCAAGGGAGCGCAGAGGGGACCAGCTCTGGGCAGGGGGGGGTTGGTCTGAATTGTCCTGGACAGCGTGGGGATGCAGAGGCACCCAACTGGCTGGCAAAGGTGGTGAAGGGTGGGAGGGGACACCAGCTGGGGGTGGGAGCCTGGCAGAGTAGCCCCACCCTGGCACCCCACGTACAGATGTAGTAGTACTCCTGCCCGGCGCGGAACTCGTAGCCCAGCGAGAAGGCGCTGTAGCGCTGGAACTTCTCCGAGAACTTGATGGGGCTGTGGGGCGCGTGGGGCCGGTTGCACTCCCAGCGCTTGAAGCCCTGGCTGGTGTTGCAGGTGCGGTAGCCCTCTGCGTTCACCATGTAGAGCACGTACTGCTCCAGACGGTGCTCGGGCACCGAGGCGTTGTAGTGAGGGCAGTAGATGTCCAGGTAGTCGTTGACGTTCACCTGCACCGTGTAGCCCTCCCGACGCAAGCTGCAAGGGAAAGGGGATGGGGTCAGGCACACCCCCTGCACCTTCCCACCGTCTCCCTCCTTGAAAGGGACCCAGAGGCTGGAGAATGGGCAGGTCCCAGAGCGAGGACTCTGAGGAGCAGCAGTATCACCCTGCTCAACCTCTACCTGGAGCCCCCATCACTCAGGGGCCCCTGCAGAACCTCAGCCCTATGCTCTCTGTGGCATCAATGTCTTGGGGCATGGGCTGGCCTGGGGCGGGAGGGACGCTGCTGCTACAGGAGCCATGCCTGGGAAGGATGCCTGTGAGAACGAGGGGATAGACACAGCACGACAGACAGACAGACCTGGACACGGGGCTGACGGGCACATTCTGGCAGGCATAGGAGACCCTGTGGGATGCAGCTCCTGGTCCCCAGTGCCTGCCGGGTGCTCAGTAGGGCACAGGGCCCTGGCATTCCCCAGCTCCAGCAGCATAGAGACGACCCCCCGCAGCTGCCCACCGTGGCCTCAGCCCGCCACGTGCCACAGCTCAGAGAAAAGATTTCTCACCCAGCTCTGGCTAATCCCGTTAGTTCGTTAATGCCGTAAAGGTTGGCCCTGGGGGAGCCTCATTTACATTGATTAGGAGCAGCAATCCCCTCAGATCCACTCAGGAGAGGCTCCGTTGGCTCCTAATCCGTGCCCGATGGAAATCCCGGCCGCGGTAATCCTCGCCGCCGCGCTGACCCACTGCTCCTGCCAATTAATTACAAGCCAGCACTGCGAGGTGCTGGCTCTGTACCGAGCTGCTGTGGCAGCACCAGACCCTGACCGGACCTCGCTCCTCTGCTCTGCTCAGCAGCGGTGCTGCCTCCCTGCCCCGTGCCAGTGCAGCTCCAGCACCGCTGCACTGGAGGTCCCTCGCCTGCCTCCCCTGGGACACGGACCGCAGCATCCTGGCACGTGTAGCCAGGCTCCCCCATGGTGGATTGCACAGGCTCAGGGCCCCTTAGCTCACCTGTCAGAGTAAACCTAGGTCCAGAAGCCCCAGACCCAGAACTCGAGACCCCTCTCCCTGTGGGAGGTCCCACCACCCCCCCCTGGGGCCCCACCTGCAGTCGAACCGGCTTCCTGGGTCTCCCTGGCAGGGCCGGGCAGGCAGCGGGCAGGGCTGCGCGTGCAGATGCCCCACCCTGCACAACCGCCCCTGGCACCGTTTGGGGAGCCCCGGCACCCCGCCAGGGCCCAGGGCACCCTGGCATACAGCACCCTACCAGAAGCCATGTGCCAGAGGGAGAACCAAAGGGAAACTTCGGTGCCCACCGGCAAAAGGGACCTGAGCGGTGCTGCCACCTTGCCTGGCACCGGGGGGACCGAGAGCAGAGCTTGACCCCCACGGGGCAGGGAGCTCAGGCCCACGCGGCACTTCCCTCACCACGCAGCCGCTACTCCTCGGCTCAGCCCGGCACTCGCCGGCCGCCGGGCAACAACTCCAGCAGCAAGGTGCTGAGGCAGCCACCCTTGCTCCACAGGGTGCCGGGACCTTTCATCTTCCCCCTTTGATGTGGTGGGAAGCAAGGTCGGAGAGGGGGGGTGGAAGGTGGAGAAAAAGGCTTGTTATTAAAGAAATGGCCCGGAGGAGAAAATCTCAATTAACTCAGTGCAGGACGCGGGATGCTGGCATGCCTGGAGTGGGCTGCCCCACACCGGGGTGGGCACGGGCACCTGGTGCTTGTCACAGCCGAGCTGTGCCTGTGCCGGGGGGCTGAGGAACCGGAGGAAGCTCATTCCCCAGGATCAGCCCCAGGTCTCTGCACCCGTGGGAGTGACACTCATATCCACTTCCTGCAGTGCCAGGGAAAACCCTGTGCTGGGATGCCAGGGAGCTGTAACACGCCCTTTCCCTGTGGCACCTAGTGCTGAGGCACAACACTCCCCCTCCAGGACCCCGCACTGGGGCTCATTAAGAATCATGGCTCCTGATAAACAGCTTCGCTAACTAGTGCTGCCCCATGTGGCACCAAGATCTCCCCCAGGCTGGGGCACATTTGCACCAGGGACTCCCATAATATATGGCAGAGGCACAGCCATCACTGGGGGGGGGGGGGGGGGCCCAAATGGGTATAGCCACAGGGCCACAATGGCCCAGGGCATGTCCAGGGCACTCTGGCAGCAGCTTTGGCTGCAACACCGTCCCTTACCACACTTGACTCTTGCACCCTGGCTTTCAGTTCCCCTTGCAACTGGATGCTCCCAAATCCCACCAGCTCCAGACACCCCGAGAGAAGGTCTCAGCCTCTTCCCTCACCAACACCCTCTCCAGAGTGGGCAGGGGCTGCCCAGTCCCTGACAGCCTCCACAATCATCAGGAAGTCCCAGAGACAGGCGACCCGGGTCAGGATGGACATCCTGGCCTCCCAGGCTCCAGCAGCTGTGGTGAAGGTAGCAGGGCATGGTGGGCCCTGGCAGTGCCCGAAGGGTTAAGTGCGGGAGCAGAACGGGCAGCATCACTTCTGCTCGACTGCATTTTTAGAGCAGGGCTTTGCAAGGCAGTGGTACCTTCCAGCAGCCTGTCGAAGCTGGGCAGATGGATGTCCCCTGGCAGAACCGTCCTGAGAGCAGGCTGGGCTCGGCGCCCACCGGCCCCGCACCGGCGGGACCCCAGCTACCTGGCAAGCTGCAGACACTGGTGAGCTGGGCGGCCGCTCTGCTCCCATCTGCTGTGATAAATCTGGGCTGAGCGCTGTGCGCTCGCTCACGCTCTGCTAGGGAGCGCCTGGTGCACTGCAGCATGCCCCGGCAGCAGCCCAGACCCCCGCCCGGACCCCAGGCTCCAGAGTCTTGTCCTCACGGCGTGGGAAAAGCCTGGAGAGCAGCGGGGCCAGAGCTGGGCTCCGCATCCCATGGTGGTGATGCCATCGGTGGGGATTGGAGCAGTGCTGGGCATTCCCTGAAGTGGGTAACGGCACGGTGCCTCCCGGCACCGCGTGCCAGGGCAGACACTCTTCCCCCCTCCAAGCCCAGCCAGGCCCTTTGTTTAGCTCCAGCAGCTCTGCCCTTTTGGCACATCCGGGGCCCATCGATCAGCCAGGGAACAAAAAAGTGCCATTGATTTACGCGCTCCCCTTCCAGTCGCTCCGCGTGACAGCGAGAGGCGAAGGCACAGCGACAGCCGCGGTCGGTCAGACCCGACGGACGGAGGGACGGACACACAGACCGTCCTCCCGCACCCACCGCTCAGCCATGGGGGAGACGGGCAGCTCAGCCTGCCCCAACCCCCCCCCACAGCAGTGCCAGCCCTCCCCACGCAGCCAGCGCTGCACAGTCACAGCGCCCAGACGGCCGCGCACACGCGCGCTGGCTCGGCAGACAGCGCCTGCGACGCAGCCCACGCGCACGGGTGGCACGGCCCCCCCCCCATTCTCCCCACAACTCGCCTGGCGCAGCCGCAAGGTGCGGGTGCAAAAGGCATCGCCGGCACACGGTGTCCCTGGTGCCACCCCCACTCGAGGAATCAGGGAATCCAGGAATCGGAGCTCCTGGGGAAATGGGGGCTGCTCCCCGGGGATGTGGCAGCTGGCGAAGGTGCCGTGGTACCACGGGGCAGCTTCTATCCTGAGGTGACAGGCACAGTCCTTGCCGAGCACCCTGGATCCCCAGCACCACCCTACAGGTGCTCCCGCACACCCTGTGTCTATTGACGACCACATGATCCCTTAAATCCCCACTAAAGCCCGTACATTCCTGCTTTGCTAACAAGATCAATGAGGTTTCTAATTGGGTTTTAATTAAACCATCAATCTGCAACCAGTGACTCAATTACCAGCCTGGGCAGGAGCGGGTGGCCCCGGCTCTGTTGCACCCCGGGAAAGCCTCCGCACCCAGATGCCACGGCCCCTTCTCCCACGGGAACCCCGTGGGCCCTGGCCACGCTGCCGGGCTCGGTGCCGCCCGGCGCGGTGACTCACGGGGCATGGCACCCTCTGCCCCCAGGCAGCAGCTCCCGCCACTGCTGCAACCAGCACCCAGGAGAGGCCAGGGGTTCTGTGCCTCAGAGGGACCAGCCTGGGGGGCACAGCCATGGGGCAGGGGGCAGCAGAGCCCCGAAGCCCACCCCCAAGGACACCACAGCCAGCAGGGCTGGGTAATTGTCCCAAGAGGTGTCATCAGCACCATGCCCATCTCCAGCCCCACAGCTGGACACAACCCCACAGTGGGGCAGGGAACTGCCCCTCGCCAGTCACAAGTGCCCCACTCCCCACACCACTTCCCACCGGGTACCCCCAGGACCCACCAGGGCCGGGGAGTCCCTCCTGCCACAGGTGACACTGTCCCCATCCCCACAGGAGCCAGTGGCTACGATGGAGGGATCTGGGCAGGCAAAGCCCTGGCATTGTGGCAGCTGCAGAGGACCCAGGAGTCTGGGCACCCCCAGGCCCCCCCAAGAGGGCACAGAGCAGGGATGTGGCTCCTCTACAGCATGAGATGCTCCCCTGGGAGAGGCTGCTCCGTGCAAGGGCTCTCGAGAGCTCTCACCGCCTGAACAGAAATTCAGCCAGATAAAAGCCGCCTTCAAGATAGCGCCGGCGGCTGGGGGTGCTGAACGCGATACTGGGCCCTCCCCATGCACAGGTGGGCTCCAACCTGACTGCCTTGGCACTGCAGGCACCAGCACCCTCAGACCCTGCACCAGAGTCAGGGGCACTGCATGGCTCACCCCAACCTGCTCCAGGGTCACCCAGGGGCCACAGCAACATTCATGGGGGAGCTGGCCATGTTTGTGCTCATGCACAGGGACCAAACACTCTCCTCACCTCAGCTTTCAGGACACCCTGTGGGGAGGTGGCATTCTACACACATTGGCTTGCCAGGGCCCAGCCCGGCTGGGGACAGCCCTAGGAACCCCTGGCTGCACAGAATGGGGCACCCCAGGGACACGGACTCCCCATGAATTGCCAGCACTGAGTGGAATGTGAACACCTTGCACCTTCACCCTGTTCCACGCCTGTTCCCAGCAGGAACTGAGAGAGGAGGGGAGGGACTGGCCAAGGATCGTCCCACGCCACGAGGCTTGTCGGCTGCCACCAGTGGAGATAATGGGACAGACAGCAAGCTCAGCCCGACCAACGGCCTGGCTGAGCAGGACAGGGCACCTCTGCTGCCCAAACCAAACTCTGCCTTGGAACCCACCTTCACACCTCCCCTGGGCTCTGCCATCAGCACCCCAAACCCACAGCAGGATGGCTGCCCTACCAACTCAGTGGTCCTCCTGGCCACCCGGCACCACCAGCCATTCACTGTGGTGGCCAGGGGACTGGAGAAGCATGGCCGTGTGTCCAAGAAGGATGAGCCACTGCCAGCCCCCCCGCTCCCCAAGGCACCACTAGGACGTTGGGTGCTGCGAGCGGGCTCTGTGGGGCAGACCCTTGCCCCATCCTCCCGCCAAGGAGATGCCCAAGATGGCGCGGCGGGAGATGCAGTGAATGTCTGGGGTGCCTGTCGCAGCCCCCAAGGAGCTGCCCACAGCTGAGTCTGCCGGCATCCCCCCCCACTCCCCAGGGAGCCCCGCGGGGCCGCGCAGGGCTTGTTTATTGCTCTGATTGCAGAGGGGTTGCTGGGATTTGCAGGCTGCGGCCCAGGGAGCCTAATTCCCCCCATAATTTATCTAATCCAGACACTTCTCTGCGCGGCTATAATTGTGGCCGAGCTGCCGCACTGCCTAACAATAAATATCAGAGCTCCAGAGTCCCTGGGACACGTCTCTGCCGCAGCCGCCCCCACCGCGCCGCCCGTGCCCTGAGCCGGACGCTCGCAGCCGCGCCAGAGACGCGTGCGCAGCGGGCACGGGCGTCTGGCTGCGACACCCCCTGCTTGGCACAGTGGGCATGCCGCCGGCAACCCCTCTACCCTGTCCCCTGGGAGGTGTCAGGGCAGTGCCGGGCTATGGCACACAGCTACAGGCGATAGGGTGGGGAGAGGTGGCCCCTGGGAAGTATCAAGGTGAGGGTGGGGGTGAGGGAGGTGCCCACCCGTTGAGGTCCCAGCAATGTCACAGCGTGGGGACGTGGCTGGTGGGTCAGCTGGGTCCAGCTGGAGGAGCAGGGCACTGGGGGGATGCCCGAGCACGGTGGGGTGAGCCGAGTGCCTCGCCATTGTGCTGCGCCTCGGCACGTCGCACACATGCACAATTTATGGGGCCCGAGCTTCCGCCTGGCGACACAATCTCAATGGCAGGGGAAGGAGCTGCCGGGGGACACTGGCTCCCAGCACAAAGGGGTGCAGGGCGGGGGGAGCCCGAGGGAGCCCCGGCACAGATGGGTACCAGGGGATGCTCCAGCTGGGCACATGTCCCTGCCACACCCCTGCACGCTCACACCAGTGAGGGAAGGGGAAATGGGCAATTGCAGTGGGTGCTGCTCCACGATGCCTGTGGAAGGGACCCCAGACCTGATGCAGGCTCACGGCCCCTCTTCTCAGGGGGACCCCAGCACAGCCGTGCCCATCACAACCCCACGGTGCCCGCTGCCCTCCAGCACGGCTGTGCCATCTCCAGGTGAGGGTGCAACGCACCCCACGCAGCCGGGCAGCTCTCTGCAAGGGGGAGGTCAGGGCGCAGCCCCCGGCATAGGTTATGAGGAAGGTGTTGAGGGACCGTGGCCACCGACCCTCCGGGCTGCCGGTGGCCGTGAGCATGACAGCAGCTTCCACACCTCCACTCGCGACGGTCATAACGCCCACCCATGCCCCTTGGGAGACCCCAGCCCCATCGCCCCTCGGCTGCTGCCCCAGACCTGGCACCGCTGCCCGTCCCGACTTCAGGAGGGGTGGGCAGTGGGCCCCCGTCGCCCCCCCTCCGCGCCGCCGCTCCCGCGCCCAGACAGACACGGAGCGCGTCTGGCGGCGGGGCCGCCGCAGCGGGACCCCCTGCCCAGACCGGAGCACGGGCGGGTGGAGACCGTGCCATTGCCACCGCGCTCGGTGCCCGCTTGCGGGGCGAGTGGGCTCCGTCGGGGAGGAGTGGGGCCGACTGCCCCCCCGTGTCACCGACCCACCCGCGTCCCTAGTGGGAGACGCCGAGCCCCGCTCCAGCGACGAGCCCGACCCCGCCGATGCCCGCGCCCCCCCCCCAGCGCAAAGCGGCCCCCGCCTCCGCGGGCAGGGCGAGTGTCGCGGAGCCGACAGGGGCAGCGCAACCGGCCCC
>JAOEGS010013555.1:7481-23645 GCA_025447755.1 Corythornis vintsioides | reverse complement strand
GATGTCATCCAGAGGGACCTGGATAGGCTGGAGAGGTGGGCCCAGGTGAACCTCATGAGGTTCAACAAGACTAAGTGTAGGGTCCTGCACCTGGGTCAGAACAACCCTCACTATCAATCCAGGCTGGAGGATGAGGTGCTGGAAAGCAGCTCTGCAGAAAAAAACGTGGGGATGTTGATGGATGAGAAGCTGGACATGAGCCAGCAGTGTGCACTTGCAGCCAAGAAGGCCAATTGCATCCTGGACTGCATCAAGAGAAGTGTGGCCAGCAGGTCTTTTCCACTCTAAATGACTCCATGATTCTATTCTATATTTTACCCATATGAGTGTTGGCTGTGCTTTCTTCCAGTTCCTTCTGTAACTCCTCTGCAGCTGGAATTTCAGCAATAGCTGGAGGAGGTGCAATACACCAAATCTTAGGCTTTTCATTTTCTATATACCTGTTTTTAAACACATAAATGTAAGATAAAAGCATTCCTTAAGCATTCTCCACAACATCTAGCTCAAAAACACTAATTACTAATAAATAACCTACTGTTTCACCTGATAAAAAAAATAATCATAATTCCTTAATTTGTGTGGTTTTAAATCACAGAAAATTTGAGAGGCAGAACCTGGCTAATTCCTATTTTTTATAGCCCTAAGATACACCTGCACCACAAAACTTCAGTGTGTTTGGAAAGCATGGGTTATCAATCTGGAAATGTCTACCCCCATATTTCTATAGTAGGGAGAAAAAGGAACTAAACATAAAATTCTGCTGTAAAATGATTCACAGTTTGGAAAAACTTATAAAACAATTAGAAAAGTAATAGTAAGAAGAAAAATTTACCTTTGTCCTGTATCTGGTTTTTCATAAAACAAATTATCCACTGAAAAGACTGCAGAGTTAAACATTTTAGGCTGAATGTGAAGTCTCTTAAACTGCAAAAGGCAGTAGAAGGAACTGTACAACTGATATTTCTAGAATGGAACCTGTGTAAGCAATAGAAATCTTATTGGTTAGAAGTGACAATATCAATTTATTTTCTTTTTGAGCTCTTGCCTGCATTCTTAATTCTTCTTCCAAAGAGAATGTCTCCTGATAAAACATGGTTCCTATTACTTATGACCAGAAAATCCTGTAGGACAGCACTTTAAACAACGTTTACATTACCAGGATATGTCAGGAGGGAAGAAGTGGGTTAAAGATCCAGTTAAAATTTATATTAAATCATTTAATTTCTGAGAATAATGCTATGATTCTTTTATATAACTGCAGACCATTTTTTTTCTCTCAGATTGTTTTTGTCCTGATGGCAAAATATGGTGTCTTATGATCAGATTATCTCAATTTCTAGAAATATAATTATTTGATTATCTAAAAATTTCCAACAAGCAACTCAGAGTTGGTTTTTTTTAACCTACATGCACGTTGCTTACTTGGAAAACTATAGAGTATGGGTCCAACTCCTTAATATTGTTAACAGGTTTATTCTGAAATATCAAGACCAGAGATTAAATTATTTATTGTATACACCAGTTTAAAAAATACTCCAGTTAATTTAATTGTTTTTCATTTAGCACCAACTCCAGGCATTGGACACGTTTTCTTTATGTGTTTGTGTTGAGAAATTTTACAGCTCCTAATTTTGCTTTTGTACATTAAAAAACACAAATCCCAATAAAAGAATAATACAGAAAGGATTTTGAGTAAAAAATCTCAGATTCACTTAAAAGGTAAAATGCCAAATCAATTGCAACTGTTTATATAAACTCAATGAAGTCCAAATCTAGTGATAAAATAACAAAGCAAAGCTATCGTCTTTAGCTACAGAGAGAAACCAAAGGCAATACTTCTTTTGTATTCCAGCATCTCATTAGTAACATAGGAAAAAATTCTCTGAAGAGTGCTTTGTAACCAGAATCCAGGTTTACTTAATTACTGTGTACTGTCAGCTGTGAATCAAAAATTGTAAAAATATTTTTCCTCCACAGAAGCCATAAAACTTCAAATATTCCAGAGGAATGTTTCAAATTTAAAACAGAAGACATTTCATAACACCAACAGAATATAGAGCACGTAATCAGAACTGTCTGTGAGCACTGTGAAGAAGATAGGTTTTAGAATTTCAAACAAGGAATCTGTCAATGCCCCTTTTACACTCCTTTTCAGAGTGAGTCTGCAACACCACTTCTGCCAATTTCTGCCACTCTTCCACTGCCAGGTTTTGCCACTTTTTCCTTCAGGCTAATAAATGCAGAGTTTAGAAATTACACTAATAAATCTAACAAACCTGTTTAATTTTGCCACCATGCTTTCACCTGCTTTTTAATGTCAGAAATCTAAAGCAGAAGTTTGCAGGCTTGGGTGTCAATAGTGGCAGCAGAAAGCAGTTGTCAGGAGCACTATCAAGTTGTTGCTATTCAAGTAGTAATTATCTCATTAAGTGCTTATCCAACTGAATAACCACCACTCCAGCAGCTCCAAGGAGCTGAAATGGTTTTCATACCCCAGGTGGGAAATCATCAATCTATGATTATGCAACTTCCATTTAAATAATGTGGATTTATGATTCCTATCCCTAAGCAGTCCTTGTTATACACAACATTTAATCTCCCAGGCCCTTCAGGCCCCACTCCCTAGATGTCATTTATTCTTTGACTGGCTCCATCAATTCTAATTGCTTGATAATGTAAACAAAAATCATAGGGGATATCGTGGTCATTCTCAGAGACTGGAAAACTCTGGCAGAACACATTTCTGCATTCATCCACCTTCTTGCTGGCTGTCTGCTGTGACATCCCCCTCCAAATTTCCCTGTCAAGAAATAGTGGAAAGTCTCTGACTTTTAAAGGAAGGAAAAACAAAATAAAAGGACAAAAAGCAAAACAGGTCTCCAACATAGACAGGTATCAAGGGTCTTTTCTGTACTTTCAATGATGTTTGACAGCACAGGAAAAACGCACATGGCAGAATGAGAGAGCAGGTGTTTCCACAAGCAGCACAGACATTTAAATCACACTTAAGAAGAGGTGTTTGCCAACTCTGGTAAGCAAAGACCTCTTGTGTTATCTTCTTTAAGAAGCACCTTACTACAGACTTATTGCAAACACCGTGGACCACAAAGGGGTTTGCTCAATTTTGAAGCCCCTCTTCTTTCCCTCCTAAACCCAAACTCTTCCCTTAAGCCTTTATTTCACCTCAGTGCTCTCCCCAGGGGTGCAGAGGTACCTTCAGGCTTGCGACCCACGATCTGCTGCCAGCTGTGACACAAGCACCCCGGAGGACCCAGACCCGTGCCCACCTCACAGCGCTGCCTGCCCCTTCCTGCAAACACCGAAGCCCTCCTCAGGGGCGGCTCCCTCTCCCACCCTCCCTCGACTGAAGGAGAAGAGCCCAGGGGCGGCGGTCTCCAGCGGCACCTCCCGCCACCAGCGGCGGCAACGACGGGGCCAAGGCGGTGCCACTCAGCCAGGCCGGCCAAGAAGCAGCAGCGGCCCCCCCACTCGGACCTTTCCTAGCAGCCCCCCCGGGGAAGTCCCGTCCTCCAGAGTTCAAGAAAAGGGACCGGGCGGCCACGGCTTTCTGTACCCGCAGCAGGGTCTGTGCGTTCCCTCTGGCACGAAATGGAGGGCGCCAGTCGACTCCGCGAGCCCTGCCTTGGCCGCGAGGCGCAGCCCAGCCCTAGCACCTGGCCAAGGACCGGGCCAAGCACCTCTCCTCAAAAACCCTAATAGCAGAGGGACGACCTTCCCCTTAAGAAAAGGCAGGGGGAGGCACTCCCCTGGAGCCAGCTGTGGAGCTTGTCCCAAAATCAATTTAGGAGAAATTACTCTCTCTCTGTGGAAAACTCCTTACTAACTTTTACCCTGCTGCAAATTACAAAAGGCAGCTGATTCCTGCACACTATGACTCTTCCCAAAAGGATTTCTAGAGAAAGAAATTCAGTGAAAATACTGATCCTTAAAGGACTTAATTTTTTTCTGAAAGTTTGTTGGGGTTTTTTTTCTGCTGAACTAGAGTAAAAAAGATGCCTCAATTTACATGAATTGAAACAATGTCATGTAAAGTATTTGTAATATGCAGAAGTAGGTTGCCTTTTTTTTCCCTCATTCCCACAGAAATACTGCAACTTAAAACTTGGGACTTGCCATTAGAGCATAGCTTTTGAACTTGTAAATTCAAAATAAATTGCACAAGTGTCTCAGAAAGACTAAATTTTAAGCTGGTTCAAAGCTTCATGCCATTCAACAAATACTATAGAGGCAGCTACTGTAAATATGTATTTCCTCATACATAAATAGATGAAAAGGAGACAGAAGATTTTATCAAATACTGATTGATTTTAACATAAATAATTTTCATTTAATCAACTTTTTCATCTTTCTTGAAAATATTGATTAATTTTTAAGTTTCCTTAGGCATTGTTTTTAGATAATGTATGTTCTGAGATTGGGTCATTAAAAAGCATACAGTGAAGGTTATACTCATTTTTACCTTTCTGTGTGTGAGGTCTTTATCATTCTTACTTTTAACTGATTTGCATCAGAATTGTGTCATATTACAATCTTCCAAAATTTACACCACGTGTTCAGATGCTTTAATCCATCTCCCCATCTAATTACTGGGCAGACAGCCAAGGGTAAGCAGCACTTCATTCCTACTTCCAACATGACAGGATCTTGGCCAGCACAGAATAATAAAAGATTTTATGATAAAGAACTTGGAATATAATCAGGATTGCTAATGAACCCATGGTCTGAAATTAAATCCTGAAGCCACTAATATTATTCAGTAATTTGTATAAAAATGGAGAAATATTTGTGCATATAAGCATTCAATAAGCATTCTTTTTGTGCTTATAATAAATTCTGAAACCAGAAAGCGTTTTTACTTCATAGTATTAGAGAATGCCTTCTTTGATTCTAGCCTCAGGCAAGTTTCCATCTTAGTTCACAACATCTGCTTTTAGCTGACCAGACTTTAAAGTTTAAAGCCATAATACAAACAGTTTATTTTTTAAAGCTATTTTTCCTTCAATTCTCTTCCCTAGGTGACATCTCCCTCAACACACACACAAATCACATAAAATATATAGCAAAGCACTCTCTCAACTGCTCTAAGACAGTTTAATTTTTGATTTTCCCCAAGCCTAACATCTGATCTGCCATATGTTTTAAGTCTTTCCAGCTCGTGGAGATCACATACTAAGTCATAAACCTGCATGTTCTGGAGCAACACAACTAAAAAATTACAAACACCAGACATTGGTCAGTGATCCATATGATAACAGAGTAATACTCTTGCTTAGTAAATACAAAGCTGTTAGAAGATTAAATTTTCTCCAGAACTTAGATTGAACAAATCAGCTGCAAACAAGTTAATTGCAGAAAAGTATCAAAACATAAATGGATCAACACTCATCAGTGTCTTCCAGTTCCCTTTGTGTGGCTTTATCCACAATTTCAGAGATGTGACAAAACCATCGGTCTTTAAAAAGTGCACTACCTTTTAACAGAAATTGCTATGAAGTACTAGGTCATAGTAGTAGTGCTTAATTTAAAGAAATTGTAAGATTCAAGAATTAAAACTAAAATTAATTAATATTTGCAGCTGTAACCTTTTCCAGACAAAGCCAGGAAATAAACCACATCAGAACCTAAGTTACTTAAATGAGGAAAAGGGGAGTTTCTTCCATTTTATCCTGTCAGATAAATGGATTTACAAATGCAGGCCCGATGTTGCAGCACCCTTGCAAGAGCTTAAAACAGGTGAATAACTTGATTTGTGGCAGCTGAAATTACTCATGTGCATAAGCGTTTGTAAGATTGGGTCTTAAGAGAGCTAAACACAGCTCCCAGCGGGGCCTGGCAATCCTGCTCTGCGTGTCCACCGCAGGGCATCTCCCCAGCCTGATACAAGGCGCTGCTCCCCAGGGCTGCAGCAAGGAGCCTGCTCTTGCTGTGCCCCTAACAGATGCTTCCCAGGAAATTTAGCTCTGGAACTTTAGTTTTTTATGTGGCTGAATTAAAATATATTTAACACTTTTTAAATTTTATTTTTTCATGGTGAGATGGAAAGAATGTGTTTATTTACGTACTTTACTCATGTTTCCTTTTTCAGCTTCTTACCCATACATTTTTTCTAAGAGATTAACTCCTCCCACTGAACCCCTCAAGACATTTTTCCTTATGTACAGCATTAGCATCTTCAAATTCACAAAACAATCACATTTCCCATTCACAACTCAACCCTGAACAAATCTTGCCCTGTACAAACACATTATTTTATGTCACATGCTATTTACAAACATCAGCATTTTAACACAAATATAATGTTATCAATCATGGATTTTATAGTTCACATAGATGACACTTTTTAACTCCTGTATATTTAAACAATAAGCTGAGCTGATAAAATGACACATATACAGAAGGAACAAAAATGAGATAGGTGTTCCTTTAGAGTATACCTCCTAGGAAGCAAGTAATTGCTGCTTCCCTTAAAACCTGAAGATTGTCCCATTGATATGACTGTCCACGGGGTCTGCCTCTGAATCAATGACAAGTAAAACTGAACGTTATATCTGCAACCACTGCTTTGGAAAAGAATTAACTTTTCTATTTTCATCTTGTCAGTTCCAGTGTACTTTTTTAATAGGAAGAGGATGTCTTTTATGCTAGAACTATTTTACTGAAATCCTGTCTCAACAGAAGTATGAAGTACAAGAAAAATGCTTCTATTTTATTAGCTTTTTACTCTGAATTATTATGAATCAATTTTATTTGCTACCATACAGTGGTTAACATCTTGATTCAAGATCCTCTGATAGCTCATGCGCTTTGGCAAGATTTGATGTCAGCATTATTTCTTGCTTTAGATTGGAAAGTATAATTATAATAATTGAGAAAGCAATTCAGAAACCCCTGAAAGGAATACATTTAGAGATTTTTTTATTAGATAAGCATAGTATAAAAACCTAAGAATTTTTCTCCTAGAGTAATTCTCATTTATAAAAAAATATAAGCAAGTTCTAATAAAAATGAATTCTATGAATAGTCCCAGTTTTAAGAAAAATTGTTATGAATAGTCCCAGTTCTGCTGGAAGCTTTGTGCAGGAACATTAAACTTACTGCTTTCTTGTGGCACTGTGAGCCTATTTATCATTTTATCAAACTAATTCCCTGGAGAAAAAGTCTTTCTGCCCAAGTTTTGAAGTAATATGCACCACTTACAAACTTAATTTTGTTTAGTTGTGGCAGTTTTTTGAAATTTACACATAGCAGACTTTGTATATCACTCTGAAACACTGAATAAATATTTGTCCAACATGTTAATCTTCCAAATTTCAGTGCTACAAATATTAATCAGTAATACTTACAGACTTCACGTTAAGATTGTACATGCAAGCTTGCTAACTTGCTTATTAAACTGGCAAGAATACACCTTATGGAAAGAAAAGGTGCATAAAATAAGTCAGGAAATGTACTTGACAGGAAAAGGGATGTTCTCATAATAGAAAAGCAGCTTGTATAGAAATCTTAACATGGCTGAGGTGTATGTCCACATTCAAGGAACAGAAGAATATTTACAAGTTTCAAAATTGCATCAGATAAGATGAATTTTTAGAATACATTGTGTTAGACATAGCATTTTTATTAACCAAGAGTTTGTCTGCTGAAATGTTGATTTTGTCAGACATAGTTTAAGGATCTGGCAAGAGGCAAGGAGACCTAGATTCTCTGGCCACTTAAATTGTCCTGGGGAAGAATCAGACATAGATGTTAGTTTCTTGGTTTTGTGTCCACTTCATTTTCTTTAGAAAAATATCCAAGCAAACAAATAAACCACACCCCCCCACAAAACAAACAAAACCCCCAAAACACCCCCATCCCCACAGAAGCTGAATATTTTAGCTCCTGTCCTCTTTGAAATGCTCATCCAAAGATTTCTACAAAAGCTCATCTTACTCCCTTCCTTGGTCCCATCCTTATTACTAAACTTATGTTGATTAAGGTAGAATAAAACAACTCCACTTAAGCCATGTTTAAGGATAAAGCAGCATTATCCATGGGCAAGGTAAACAGGGTCCAGCTGATTAATGGCTTGACATACTCAGGGCTAAGTCACATATGTATTTCAGAGATAATTCTGATAGTTTTAAACTGCCTTTCCTAGGATGACAGCTAGCTTACTTGGTTATTGCTAGTAATCTTCTGTACAGTAGCTATGCTGTGCATTTTAAGTTAAACAGCAACAATATGCCAATTAAATTTCTGCAGACTATATGATCTGAACACCCTACAAAGAGTTAGCTTTTTCAAAGTTGGGTCCATGTATACAGATTTTGTTTGATCTCTGGTTCATGTCAACCTGGTTTTGAAACATAAGGTAACTAGAAGATATTTCTTTATGATATGTTAGGTATCATGAATGTGATCTCTACTGATAGAGGAGAGAGTTTGTGCAGTGATCTTTCTTCAGAAACAAAGTTTATTCTCTTATTTATACTTTATTTAAAGTATAAAGTATACATTGCTCCAAGTTTGTATTTTCTCCCATGCTTCACTATTTTCACTTTTGTGATCATGAAGAGCATTGCCTTGAGCCTTATGATTTTAAGCTTAATAACATACTTGAAAATGTAGTTGTGTCTCTGGTCCTCAGCTAAAGAGGTGTGATCTAGTCCCGAGTAGAGCTTTAGGATATTATTGCAGTACAAATAAGCAGCAGTAGAAAGTGCAAGTGCAGAAGTAACATGTATTCTTGCAGATGGTGGAAGGGATATAAGCCAAGCCTCCTGTCTCCATATCAGATATGAAGAAAACATTTGTGGTTTACAGCACTTGGACCATTTTGATTTAAGAATTTAAGATGATACAGGCCTTTGAAAGGTGTGAGGAAACCGTTTGGTTGTAACACAAGATGTCTACATCATTCTTGTGTGCTATAATGCCAATAAGCACCCAATATTACTCATTAAGACTTCACTGACTAGTGTGCAGATCTATGTGATTCTATTGCACAAGCCTTGAAAGCATTTGAACACAATATTGTTTCCAATTTAATCAAATTTGTACCTCTGTAAGCTTCAGCAGTATTGTATTTTCAGACTGAAAATCCTTGTCAAACAAGCATCACTCAAAATTTGAAAATAGCAAGTGTCTTACATTCTACAAAGCAATAACTTTTACAGATGTTCAGCTTTCAGTAGGGGCACTTCAGGCAATTGTACCAGCTCCTGACATGTTATCTTTAAAAAAAAAATAAAAACCCTCAAACCTGAAAATTACATGAAAAGCAGCAGAATAGAAAGCCTGAATACACTCACATTCAAGAAATTGCCAATCACCAGATGAGTTTGTTCCAAACAAATTGTGGACTCCACATTGCAGGGCACATCAACAATAGACACTGAATTAGACTGAACATGTTCTGGGAAACTTCCAAACTAAGAAGTAAAGGCAATGGGTGAAGCTTAGGGACTTCTCACCATCACAAAAACATCCGAGATCAAAATCCCACTGCACTTTGGCACAAAACGCTGAAGATGGTTTACACAGACTCAACTTATCCTCAAAGTAGCACAATTGCTTTGGTGACAGTGGAGAACCTGAGATATCAACACATTGCAAAGATAGAGGAAAACTTCTGTCATGCAGAATTTTTGATAAAAATGGAAGAGGCAGCAAGGAACACAGTTGAAAAATGCAGTATGTTGACACACTACCAAAAGAAACAGAGTTAGATATGAAACACTTTTATAACAAGCTGACTACTGACAACAGTACAGAAAGTAGGTGACAGCATTTCAAAGTCAAGACATTCTACATACTTGTTGATGTGTTTACAACATAGATGAAAGAGCAGTTTCAAGATTTCACAGAGAAATGCAGCCTGACACATTGACATTGATAAAGTTTTAAAAACATCTTCTCATATGAAGACATGAAGAAAACTTTGTAATTTGCATATTTAGTCCAGCTATTCACTAAACAGCCCTTTCAGGTATTTATTCAGACCATATAGACTTGCTGGTTATTTTTTTTGTAAGATACTCAGGACATATATATTTAAATACATGAAAGGTGGAATGGTCAGTGAACTGAAGCTGTAGCTGCAGAACTTAGGATGCTCTGACAGTTTTGTGTATCTTTTCTTCTGGGATGTGGCATGTATTTTTTGAGCAGAACATCCTGTGGAAAACTGAAAGCCTCAGCTTCCTATGTAATTCTGAATATGACTTGAGAAGACAGAGAATCTAGCAAGTAACTACAAAGTATGGCAGGCTTCTCCATTTCCATTTTTCCAAAAAGCATTATAGTTAAGAATTCAATAGAGATGCCTTCCCTTTTTATCAAGTGTTTTCAATTCACATCTTTCACCTTCTGAGTGAAAATTCCAATTACTGGGTTTTGTGGACCAGGACCATCTCAGCTCTTTCATGGTAAAGCCATTTGAAATGCCATAAAATAAATATTGTGTTGAAAGAGTGCATGTGTGCCAACACAACAGTATGGCTCAGGAAAAATTGTCTGAGACTTGGGAGGCCCCTCCCAACCAAATCACTGCATTGCCCTAGGCTACAAGAGGATACAGTCATGTGCACTCTTGTCCAAATATTTAATTCATGCAAAGGAACCCAACCAAATACCTACTGTAAGCAAGCAAAATATTTCTTGTGAGCTCAGTGATGCTTGGAAGGAGAGCCAAAGGGTCAATATTTACAAGTGGAAAGTGTAATTTAATATTCTAATGACAATGTATAGCAATAATGGATTGTATGTAAAACTGTTTTAAGTATGAATGAAACAAGATAAAACACTTGTGCCTTACAGAATACTTTTGCAAATCATGCTAACTCACAAAAATTAGTAAAATAGCTTAATCTGAACTGTTGCTGGAGTATCACTGAACATTAGAAAGTGTGGATTTCAACTGTTTATTAGCATTAATTACTTCATACTCATTTAGGTACCTTATTTTCATGAGTAACAAGCTAGAGTTGCAACATCTAGGCAAATTACTTATTTAATCTTCAAAACTACAAAATACCCAGTGTGAAAAAAATAATTTCCTTCTGACAAGGCAGGCAGTGTTGTTATGTTTCTTGAGAAGTCATATTTCTTTTCCGCATGTATTTTTAGCTAATTAAAACACTGCTTGAATATCAGCAGTATGTAATCTCTTGTCACCTTGTTTTAGCTCTTTTTTTTCCTCTTGGCCTTAACCTCTACAGAGCCACAATTTTAAGACTGGGAATAAGAACCTCCAATATGATTTCCCCACACATAAGCCATTAAATGTCATCATTATATCCTTTTTAAGGCCTGTAACTTCTTTTGGAAACAAACAAACAAACAAACAAACAGGGTGGAGAGCAAGTGTGACATTCAGTCTATATTCACTGTCTGTGCATAGACTTCATAAGTAGAGGGATTTGAGACAGATGCATTTCCTTAGGTAATAGAAGTGGCAACAGCAGGAACACCAGAGAAAAAAGTGTTAGGATAAATGACCTCTACATATATAAATAAAATCAGTGACAAGTTATTTCTCCCAGCTACTATATATGGGGAAGACTCTTAATCACCAGCACAAGAGGTACAAAATGTAAGCCTACAGAATTTTAGAATTAGCTTAAACTAATTCATTTGAAATAATAGTTAAAAAAATTAAATGGAGCATGAGCAAGACAAATGCACCAAAGTGGTAGGACATAAGCTAATTTCCCAGTAACTGCCACCTCACATCTCTGGTAGTAAAGCATAGCTTTCTTTTTAACTGTTCTGATTCCTTTGTTGTTTTCTGGGAAGCCCACAAGCATTAATTATCATCACAGTAGAATAAATGCAATATTTTAAGGTATATATGATACTAGTGTTAGGCAGTTTGGTTGGTTTTGTCTTTACACTGGACAATTTGGCACAGAATCACGGTGATGGTTGAGAAAATTAATAACAATGTGCTTTATTAAAATTGCCACCTTTTACATTAAGGCCATTTCAGATTACATGATGGAGGAGGACAACCACCTCTATTCTCCAGACCAAGAAGAGAGTTGTCATTGCTGACTGAGGACAGATAAGTAAAAACTGGTGAAATACCATTATCACTTAGTGATTACCATTAAAATGACACAGGAATTGAAACAGTGGAATGAAGAACTAAGAAATGTATTTCCACCTAAAGCAGGTTGAAAAATAGTTTTCATCCTGGTAAGATTTTAATACCTGAGATATGGATGCTAAAATAACTACTGCCTGGAATTTTCCTTCTCGTGGGATCGCAAAGACTCCCACCAGCTGTGACCTTGGTGGCGGCTGTTTGTAAAACAATAGAAAGATGTTTTGATTATGGGTGTTGTGACACCCCAGCCAATCACCCCAGGGGGTGGCTGGCTTCTTGTCCAATTGTCTGGAGGTTAAAAGGGTATAAAAAGAGCAGTAAATTAATAAAGGCTTCTTGTCATCTACATGAAGAAAATCGTCTCTTCTCACTCTCCTCCTCCGGCTACTAGCAGATAAGCAACACCTGAGACTGTTTCCTTTTAAAAAAAATCCAATTGTTTGAGACTTTCCATCAAAACTTTGGTCAAAGGCAGTATCTCCAAGTGAAACATTCTGATTATGGTAAAATTTAAGCAGAACATGGCTTTGCTTCAACAATGTTTCAGTAATTTCTAACTAATTCTGAGCAGCCTTATAGAAAAAGGTATTAAAATGAGATTTTGCAGGTGCAAAATTTCATTTTCCTTAAATTTCACTTATATTTATGCATTACCTACATTTTCCCCAGGTTTGTTTCAATAATGGAAATCTTGGCAATGTTATTTGCTGCTGTCATAAAAACAAACCACATTTACCATGATGATTTACATACGGCATACTGTCTAACTATATATCTGAAATCATATACAGCTGAAATTGTCATTAAATGGTATTTTTGTTATATTTTGACATTATACAGAGAATTGTTGACCAATTGTTTGGTAAGAATTACAAAAAGCACAATTCTCATGTTAAATTAGGGAGAGGCACTTGCTATTTATCAAAATTCTATTTTATAGCAGTTAGTTGAAATACCATGGATATTTTAAACAAAGTCCATATCTACAAAAATATTGAAAGAGAGAAAAAAACCTGCTAAACACAAAAAACAGTGCTCGTTTCATTATTGTAATTGTGTTAAACCAAGCTTCTAAGTTAATAATCTACTAGTTCTGGGGAAAGAGACAAAGTATTTCAATCATATACAGTCAATTTCTCCAGTTTAAAATGAATTCCTTTGAAAGATGGTAGCAGTTAAGACTGCAGAGGGATTTTTGCCCCTTTGCAATGCTCTATAGATCTGAAACCCTAGCTGGAAATGGGACTTCAAGGCAGTGGAGGGGAGCATAAGATGAGTTCAGGAGCTTTCTGTGATTCTGCATCCATCAAATCATTACTGTTTCTGAAACCTGAGAAACCCGAGTATTGTGTAAAATAGCTCGAGGGAACAGCTTCAGAACATGAAAATACAGTCCACAGGCATTTTTATAAAAGAACTCCCCCTTTCCATAGTTCTGTCCTCCTTTTTAATATTTTAAGCCAGATGCCTTAAGTGATATATGTATTATTTTCCTTTCAGTATAAAATTTCTCTTTGACAGACTGCTTTGGTCTGGGGGCCCCAGTGCTGCTGTCTGCTGGGGGTTCTGAAACACTTTCCTCAGCCTGCTGGGACCCTGGCACACCTCTGCAAGGGAGGCTGCCGTGCAGGGACAGCACAGTGATCTTTGTATGCATTGCTTTCTTCTTCTGTAGTGGGGCAGAAAACAGTTTTCTTACCATCTGCAATTCTTTGTTCTTGTGTTGGTAGCTCTTCAGAGCCACAAGTGTGGCAGGTGCATGGAAGAAACCAGACAGCACCACTGCTGCTCTTTGATAGTGAGCCAAGAGGGTAGTTCTGCTGTTACATTGATGTAAACAAGGAGTACATCAGTCTTGTCTATAATGCTAAGCTAAGGTAAAATATACATAAGTAAGAGTAACTAAAATCTGGAGTTTTGGGGCACAGAGTCAGAAGCTTTTAGAGATTTTTTATTTTTAAACTGTATAAATTGAAGGCAGTTTCCTATGAGTCTTGAGTAGAGGCAAAGACTGAAACCACACCAGTCACTTTATCATGGGAGGGGTGGGCACAGAGAGGCTTGCTAGTTTTGTTTGGCCACTTGTAAAATAATTTAGAGATTTTTCTGGTGAACAAGAAAAAAAAAGAGCTAGTGTTTAACAAACACCTATTATTTCTTCTGGGTTTAGAGCAGCAAAACCTTGTTTGCACACATTACAGTTTGTACTATAACAGCAGTTAAGTGGGCACAGTTTTACTTGCATGCAAAACCAGGTGTTAGATTAAAATAACTGTTCTCTTATCAAAACCAAACATTTTTCTTACTGTATCTTTTATACTTTTCAATCAAAGTCAGTTTTACTGCTTATTGATTCTGGGAGCTGATTCTCCTCTTCATCACTCCTTTTTACACCACTGATATGGTAAACATTAATGCTAAAACTAAAACAACAAAAAAAATCTGAATATTTTAACATGAGTGTTGATGGGTAAAATGTACTTAAAATTCCTAGTTTTTAAAGTGTATAAAATATAGTCTCAACAACAGTGCACAATATCATGCTTTCCTAAAGTGATTTTGAAGAATCCAGCCTTGCTAAGTCAGAACACAGATGTGATATAGGTAAATGTTTACTCATAGAAGATACACACAAGAAGAAATTCAGTAGTATCTAAAGGACTATAATAGTAATGACATTTGAAAAGTGAAGTTACAATTGCCTAGAAACAGCACGAGTAGAAAAATCAGCCTTGTGCATTGATTTAAATAAAAGCCTGCCTGTATGTTGTTAGATCAAATTGAAAGTGACATTGTGATAAGAAGATTCAGCCAATGAAGTTGTACTGTTGTAAACTTGGGCAAAATTTGGCCCTGCCAATCACATTTATTATACATTCACTGCTCATTCTGTTTTGTTTTGCTCCATTCTGAACTAACAGTTGCCTTTGCTGCCTGTGACACTGACTTCATCCTTGATATTGGCTTTCTTCCTCTCCTTGTACCCCCTGTGGCAGCATATTTCTGCTTTCTTTGCTTTAGCCATCTATTTTTCACCATAATTTAATCCTAACTGAAATTTCCTGTTAAGAAACCTGATTATTTAAAGCTATTATTGAAGCTGTTTGTTTTCCTAATTTGAAATGCTTGAGAACCATGAAGGTCAAAATACAATATAAACACCCAGGAGAAACAGTTAAATTCCACTTAAGGCAAATTTTAATGTAAAAATACATCCATTTTAATCTTCATCTATCCCTAGCAGCTCTTCATTGATTTCAGGATATGTTCAAAATGTCTCTCCATGCATTTCTCCATGGATTCTCTCCAGACTACCTTTTCATCTAAGTGCTTGACTTCCCATTCCACCTCTCCTTAGGGAGTAACTTTCACCAAAGCTGTTTGGGTACCAAACACTATCAGGTAAGGCTGCTAGACACAGCTTTGTTTGCACTGTGTATATATACACACAAATGCAGATGAAGTCAGTAAAGAATAAGCTCCTATTGGTCAGTGCTATGCAAGAGTGCCCTGGGATAATAAACAGGGCATCTACAATACCCCTATCTGTGGAGAAAAACAAGAGAAAATGAAAAGGGAATGGTTAGGACACAAAGCCTGTGGCTGCAAGAATATTAAAAAAAACCCAAACAAACAAAACAAAACAACAACAAAAAAAACCACATTACAGTTGTCATTTCTTTTTCTGAGAAATCTCTGATGGAGACACCATGCTAAATTGTACACTTCCACTACAGCTTAAAGATCCTTGGAAATAAGACAACTGTGAAGACTTCTTAGCTTTACCCAGCAGCTCCAAGTTAAAGCTATAATGTTCTTGGAAGCTTTCCCCTGATCAGAACCATTCGCTATCCTGTCCTTCATTAGAGTTTTACCAGCATTTAGAGAACTGCTCCCAAGTTTCTTCTGCTATCCCAAAACCCCACTTTTTTCAATCGTACCAAAACAGTAGCTTTTCCATTTGTTTTCAAGCTTCATATGATACCGGGGGGGGGGGGGGGGGGGGGCGCGGGGGTGGTGGGAGGAGGAAGAGAAATCGACTGTGGGAGGGG
>JAOEGS010013554.1:0-10368 GCA_025447755.1 Corythornis vintsioides | reverse complement strand
TCCTCCCCTCCTCTTTTCCTCCTCCTCTTTTGTTTCTTTCTTTTTTTTTTTTTTTTTTTACCCTTAAGTAAAGAGCAAATATACACCTATAAGCAGAGTTCAGATCCACTTAACTGAGAGCCTGGAAGTCCGTATAGCAAATTAATTCCCAGCAACGTATCCAGATGCTGGAACAGCTCCCAGCTTCAAAGGGCCAGCATTCTTGAAAGATCTGCAGCTCCAGCTAACCTCGTTGGCTAACCTCATTAGTCAACCTCGTTAGCCAGCACGAAGCAAGGACTTGTTCAAACCTCATCTGTCCCAACAAACACTCTCCTGACACTCTGCAGCTGAAATCTCACACACAGGACCCAGCTCTGGGAGTGTCAGAGCTGGTAGTCTGGGCAACAAACCCAAGTCCTGGTGATTTCAACCCATTACAGGCTGTAACAATGAAAATATAAGCACTGAAGCTTATATTTTCTTATTACTCATTAGACAGCCCACTGATTCCAGCTACTGAGTAACAGCTTCCAGAGAAGCGCCAGGCAGAGCTTCAGTGATAGAAAAACTAGCTGTGCAATAAGAAAGTGCATTTAAAGGTAGCTTAAACCCAGATTAAAGATCAAATCGCCACTCGACAGGAGGGAGAATCAAGCTCCAGCAGCCACGCTCCTTTGGGCTGGGTAGGTTAACATTCAGGCTCTCTCACGAGTCCAAGGGGCAGAAGAGAAGCGTGCATTCCCCTGCTCCGACAGGGACACAGTTCTCCTGGCAGGCCACGCTCTCCTGCCCGCTTTGCATCCGGGCAGTATCAGTCCTGGACAGCTCATCATCGGAATTCGTAGATAGGAGCACTGTGCTCAGGAACGTGAGTCAAATTCAATGACTGATACCTGAGAGAGAGGGAAAAACAAAGACAGAGGAGAGGATTACACAGAGCAGCAGACCTCCCCCAGCACTGAGAGCTCCTGCTCGGCAGGCTGCAGAGCCTATGGGACATTCCCATCTCCAGCTCTTCTCTTCCAATTCACCATCTGAGTGCAAGTCCCAGAGGTATTCACCCAATGCTCACTCACCCCCAGGGACAAAAATACCCCAGAGGGGTCACCACAATGGGCTCTGCCTCAATCCTCATTTCCATCCCCATGCCTCTGAGCTTCCTGCAGCCAGGCTGCATCCCAAGGTAGGCTGACCACAGGGTTTGGAAACCTTTGGAAGTTCAACAACTTTCACATTCAAAGTGTTTGCTGCAATTGCAAATTACTCTCAGGTCTTCCAAAGCTTAGCTCAAGGGGATTTGTCTGAAAGCCTCCCAGGTACCTTCCTGCCACTCCCTACAGACTCACTTGCTGTGCCTGACAAATGTCCAGGGCTATCAGAGGGGAAAAAAGTCCTGCACAGCTGGTGGTGGCAGCTCTAATAAGAAATTAGCCAATTAACTTTGTTCCCTTCTTACAGCAACATACCAAGGCCCTCGGACTACAAAGCACTGGCCTGACAAGATGACTGCTTGAAGAGAGAGACCACTGAGCTGTTACTGGTGAAAAAGCACCGAGCTCCCTCTCAAAGGTTCCCTGACATCCTCCAGCCAAGGCACGGAGAAGCTCAAAGCCTGAATCACTCAGCAAAGCACAGACTGAGGAAGCATGACCCTGCACGAGGCCAGGTTGTTTCACGCTCACCTGTCCTCACAAGAAGGCAGGAACAGGCCAAGCCCTGCAAGTGTTTGGAGACCAGACTTCTGGAGGATCGTTTCAGCAACCCACAGCTGGTGTCTGCCTCCTAAAGTGCTTCATAGATGCACCAGACTATTGCTGGCATGGGCCCCAGCACATCTCCAGAACTCGTATCTCCCCTGCTCCACCTTGCTAACCCAGTTATCCCTAGCATGCAAAAAAGGAAGCACTTTATACCACATAAATAGGCTGTGCTGGTCTGCTCTGGCCAAAACCAGCACACATGCCCTTTCTTCTGCCCTGAGGTCCGTTCACCAGCTTGAACCTCCTTCCCAGCCCAAAGAAGCACCACCCAGACACTCCCAAAGCTGCAGACTAGCAAAAGGTGTTGCTGCTTGGTTTGAGGAGCCACTCATCAGCCCACAGGAGTAAGGAAGCTTCCTTACCATTCTGAACTCCTATGGTAGTAATAGCCCTCTATAGACGCTGCTGACTTCTGGAAGCAGATGTAATAGAAACCAGCAAAGGAAGCACCGCTGATGTCTTTGATAGTGTGATCTGGAACTAGGAACTGTTCCTGCACACAAAAACACAAGCTGTATTTTCAAATAATGCTGGTGAAATAGAACCCCCAACCTCACCCCAACCAACCTTCCCAAACTGAATACTGGCACCCACAGTTATTGCTGGCTGAGTGTTCCCTGCATCTGCAGCAGTCCAGACCAAAGACCACCAAGTTTTCACCACCTGCCACTGCAGGCATCTTACAGGGAAGCAGACAATGGAGAACGGAATCATTTCTAAGAGTGCATAAGATCAGTTTCAGTTCAACATCTGCCTCCTGCAAAGCAGCAGACAACTGCAAAATCCTCAGAGCCACCTGGTGATGAAGAGAAGGCTACAGGGAGATCTTCTTGTGGCCTTTCAGTAATTCAAGGTGGGGGGGTGTCTGTGATTCTGTGGTCTGTCAGAAAGATGGGGAAAGACTTTTGAGCAGGGCCTGTTGGAACAGGGCAAGGGGGTGATGGTTTTAAACTAAAAGAGGGAGATTTAACTTGAGAGAAGAAAGAAACTGTTTACACAGAGAGGTGAGACCCTGGCCCAGGTTGCCCAAAGGGATGGTCACTGCCCCATCCCTGGAACCATTCCAGGTAGGGTTGGCCAGGGCTCTAAGCAACCTGCTTTAGTTGCAGATGTCCCTGCTCCCTGCAGGATGCTTGGACTAGGTGCTTGGACTAGATGAGCTTTGGAGGTCCCTTTCCACTCAAAACATTCCAATTTCCTCTCCTTGCAGCTGCACAAGGCTTATGTAAAGAGAGGGGAATCAATCCAGGTGAACAGATTGGTTCATCAAACACATCGACTCCTCACAGGGACTGGTGACACCAATTCCCTCATTCTACCAGAGCATTCCCAAGCAGGATATTCCTGTTGTGTTGTCAGCCATGACTGCAGCCCTCAAGGATGTAATTAGGTGGCTAGACAGGAGTCACACTGGAATTTGTGGGTATGGTGGGTTATGAGGTTAGTAGGGTGAGATCATTAGACCATCATGGCAGAAAGAGCTTTTGGGCACCACAAACATCCATCAGAGAAGACAGACTAAGTTTACCTTCCACCTCATGAAGACATAATCCCCATTTTTCAGATCTTCATAATCAAAGTCATCAGAGTTAAATGTTTTTGCATACTGGTAAAAAGCCTGGAACTTTCCCTGAAACAAAAACAAACACACAAACCAAAAAAAAAAAAAAAGAGGAAAGAAAAAAGAAAAAAAACCCAGGATGCTTATTCCAGAAGTAGAGCTCACTAGTGCCAGCTACTACTTAGAAGGAGAAAAACTGCTCCAGAATAACAATCTCCTCAGCAAAGGGGCTCTTCCTTTAGACCGGTGTAAAACCACACCCCAGGACTACTCCAGGCAAGACAGAGGATTGTCAGACATCCCCCTTCCACCCACACACCCTCCAACAACATCCAACCTGGCTGGAGAAGTTCCCACACTTCCAGATGGAGATGTATTGGCAGAAATGCAATAAACAACAAAGTCTGGCAAACAAAAGCAAAGGTCAAGGTGGGGAGGCCATCAGCTGGTGGCTGTGGCCCAGATCCAGGGCACTGCCCTGAGCAGAGGGCTGAGACCTGGGTACCAAGAGCTCTGCCTGTGCCAGGTGGACACCTCTGCCCTCTCCACTCTATTTTACAATGAGGCTTCAAAATAAGGAGTGTATTGTCCCAAGGGGACTGGAGATGGGGATTGCTCCTGCTCCCTTCCAACCTCAGAGCAGGCAAGTGGGAAGCAAGACATCCTCTCCCTTCTCACTGATCACAGTCAAGAGACTCCTGAAGAAACCTCAAGTCACAAAGATTACAATGGGAGAAGGAGGGAAACACCCCAAAAGGAGCTTACCAGGCTTTTCTGACAGCCCTTGCACAGGTACATGCTGCACCTCACCTCCAAACCAGTTGCTCACAGCTAGGATTGCATCAGATCCCCTCATATGCCCCCTGGATTTATTTACCCAGTGTTTACGATCCACGTCTTCATCAGCATCCCACTTGCGCGTTAAGAACGGGTGCTTTTTACTGATTATTTCACCTTCAAAAAATGTAGTGAGGGTTGGGTACTCCTAAGAGAGATGAACAAGAGGTCAGAAGATTTATCACCTGAAGACAGAAACTCAAAGGCAGACAGAGGAGAACATGCACTGTACCCACAAGTGCCATCCCTCAAGGGGACAGTCCTTGCCAACTGTCTGGCACCAAGAGCAGTCATAGGAGATGGATGGGGAAGGAAATAGGTAAATACTTCCCTGGGTCCTGGTTTCTTTTCTTGCAGCAACACCCCACTGCTGGTAGAGTGTCTAAAGCTGACTGCAGGGTCAGGCTGTTCAGACCTTAAGAGGTCCCAGAAAATGCTTCCCTCTTGGGGAGCTCCCAGTCCATTCAGGACTCCAGTGAGGCCCATCGCTCTTGCTTGACTTGCCCAGAACAACAGACTGAAACTTCTAAACTACTCAGTGCTCAATCCCTCCTGCTTATTTCTGGTGATAGCTTCTCCCATCCCACCTAAAGAAAAGCCTTTAGACAGCACCTTTTTTTGTTTTGCAGCTCACGCTCACCTCTGTAAGGCCTTTAATCTTCAAGTATCCACAGAGATAGGAGTTTTCCATGTCCACATGCTAGAAGAGAGTGCAAAGTGTAACCATAAGCACAGGCATGAAGACACCCAGCTGATGTAGGCAGTTTCTAACTCCTCCAGGAGTGACAGCAGCTTCCGTCGGTACAGACTGTCCAGTTTAACTGCCCAATGCTCACACTGGCAGCTCTTCCTCATGACTGAAGATGATATATGGGTGTTCATCTAATCTCTGACAGCCTCCACATCCCAGGCCTGACAACCTGCTCAACAGCTCCATCACACCCAGGCAGCACCCTCTGCCCAGAGGTCTCCAACAGGAAACAAATCCCTCTTCCTCCACTCAGAAGGAAGCAGACTTACAGTTTTTTCCAAGTGAGAGCACCACTGTCAAAACCACCTACATGCCCAGCCCACACATTCCCAGTTAACAGCTACCAGTGAATTGGTGCTCAGGTGAGAGAAGAGCAAAAAGCATCTATTTAATGGAGATAAATCAGGTGATAGGAAGAAAGCAGAACCCTGAGCTTCAATGTCACTTATTTCACTGGCCTGAGTGCACCTCTAACTCCCTGCCCCTGCTCTCTGCCCAGCACCTGGCAGCCTGCTCAGAAACCAGAAGATGCCTTGTGCCATTTCAGAGGTCTCTCTCCCAGACCTAACACTTTTATGCCACCCTTGAGTTCCAGAGCTGCATCTCACTGCTGCTGCTGCTGCACAGGAACCAGGCAGGGGGCTGCAACTGTTCCAAGCACCTTGGAAACCTGCGGATTTTCTAAGCTTTTTCCTCTGACATCTCCAGATGGGTTTTCAAAGCCAGAAGCAGGTTATCTGGAAAAGCACAAACATCTCAACTATGAGAAGATGGCTCTTCCCCACCTGCGATCAAAGCAAAGCAGTTTCCCTGCGCTCAGCATAAGCAGCCACCTCTTCTCAGCTGACAGGCGCAAAACAGTGGCATTTTTAGCACAAAGCTGCAGCCAGCCCCTGCGAAGGCAGCGTGCAGTGGAGCTCAGCAGCCAGCTGATGGCCCCACCACAGCAAACCCTACCAGCAAGCAGCCGGTCCGGTTCAAACTCTACCCCACCTGCCGGCCCTGACACCGCTCTATGACGTCGGCGCCAAACTTCATCAGAGCCCTGGTGACACACTCCAGCACGGTCCCCGAGATCCTGTGCCACCAAATTGGGAACCAAGCTGCAACTCGTGGGGTGCTCTCGAGGACATCACGTCCTGGCCAGCTGGCTTGCCCACCTGCTAAGGACTCCGTACCTCACCAGTGCTACTCAAAGTGATAGTGATGATGCCTACCACTTAAGACACCAGGGTGACAATGACTGCAGGGCGGAATGGAAAAGCCATGCAAGCCAACATCCCAATTCCTTGGCACAGCTGGGCACTACAGCTGTCTGGCTGCATTCCTGCCACAGAACCACCACCAGTTTGCCTCAGGCCTCCTGCACAGCCTGACACCACAGCGATAGGACACTCAGGGTCCCAGGAGCAGCCAGGCCATGCTCTGACAGCCTGGGACTGGACCCTAAATCTCTGCTGATTTTCATCCAGGCAGGAAATACAGGCTGCCCCACTAGTAGGGACTCCCTAGAACAATAGCAGGCTCTTCCCCTCTGCTCTGTAGCATATCCACTGCAGAGCCTGAAGGAAATTGGAGAGGGCTCCCAGGTAACAAACCTTTCCAGGCCCAAGGGGAATGGGGCAAAGAAGTGATGTGGAACCTCCTCATAAGAAGGGAACAAGGAGGTGGTCCTTAAGAGAAAGCAGTCTCTCTTTGGTCATGAAGGGAATAACATAGGCATTTTTCCCCTGATCCTGAAAGGAAGGGAGAACACATAGAGTGACACAGCTCTCTGCAGAGGACTCACAGATATTATGGAGCTTGATGAAACCAGGGGAATCACTGGGAGACACTGCCAGGTGAGACAGAAGTGAGTCTGAGACGACCATGGGTCTGAGGGGTAGGGTACCCTGGAGACCTCTACAACCCTGGTCCCACCTCAGTGAGGCTGAGGAGAATGGAGACAATGAGACTAAGGGAAAGGGGCCTCCCCCTCATCAGCCACAGGCCTCGCTGCAGCTCAGGGGAAGGGACACACAGCAAGGTCCCAGGAAGCTGGGGGAAGGCTGACAACGACCCGAGGGGCAGGCCGGCAATTGGGGCCTGAAGGGAACGGGGGTGGGGAGGGCAGAGGTAGCTGAAGCACTGCGGGAGGAGAAGGGATAGGAAACTTAATGACTACGGCTTCGGGAAGCATGAGACAATAAGGAGAGGGGACCGCGGCCCGAGGGGACCGACTGGGCAAGAATGGCCGCCGCGGCAAGAGGTGACCGGGGAGGCCCCGCCGCGGCGGGCCCGGTGCGGGGAGAAGGCAGCCACCGTCGGGCCCCTCACCTGCATTACGACCTCCACCTCGTAGGCGTTGCCCTTGCTGCGCTGCTGCCCGCGGAACTTGGCGCCGCTGTAGAGCAGCGAGGTGGCCACGCCGGGCTGCGTGGTGTTGATGGGAGGCGGCGGCACCAGGCTGCTGGCGGCCGCCCCGGAGGGCGGTGAAGAGGCCGAACCCGCCGCCGCCGCCCCGCCAGCGCGGCACCGCTCGCTCCGCACCGGCATCTCCGGAGGGTCCCCGGGCGCCAGCGTGGCCGGGGCCGAACCCGGCCGGGGCCGCCGCCCACTCTGTTCCGCTCCCCTCACACCCGAGCCGCCGCTGCCGTTACGGTCGCCGCCGCCGCCGCCTGGCTCAGGGCCTCCCGGCAGCGCCTCCGCGCGCTCCCATTGGCCCCCGCGGGCGCTGGGGGAGGGGCGGGGACCGTCGCTGATTGGCCGCGGGGCACGCGCTTCCTCCCGGCAGGCGCGGCCGCGTGTGCCGCTAGGAAATGTAGTTTTCCCTCGTCCTAATTCCCTCCCCGGCGGGACGGAGTGGCGGAAGGGTCAAAACGCGTTCGCGGCGCTGATTGGCTGCTGCTGAGGCAACATGGCGGCGCTCGCGGAGCGGTATTGAGGTGGGAGGCAGTTCCTCCTCCTCCTCCTCTTCTCCCTCTCACCCTTCACCCTTCACCGCCATGTGGCGCGGCTGCCGTCGGCTGCTATGGGACCGCTTCCTGCCCTCCCCCTTTTCCCGACCGCCGTCTGCCGACTCCGGGACCGGCCCGGTGGGACCGGGTGGGGGCCGGGCCTATGCCCCGCCGGCAGGTGAGGGAGCGCCGGTGCCCTCTCCAGCCTCCCTTTGGGGAATGGCACTCACATTCGGGTCTGGTGGGGCAGATCCCGCTGGGGACCACCCCGCACCTCGCCTGCGGTGGGACCCCCCCGAGGACACCCCCTCAAGGTCCCTCTGGGTCAGGGGAGGGCTGTGCTCGGAGCCCTCGGGGTGGGTGGAAACATGGGAAGGGGGCAGAGGGGGGATCTGTGCTCCCCACGGGCTTTGAGCAGCTCGGGCAGGGTGACCCAGCTGCTGGGCCTGCCCCTTTGCCCTTCTCCTGGCTTTTGGGTGTGGGTGAGCTGCCTTGCTGGCAGCATAGCCATGTATGTCCATTGTGCACCACTTTCCTTTGTGTTGTGATGGGTTTGTAGGGATCTGCAGCGGATAGGATCCAGCTGAGGGCTTCAGGCACCTTCTGGTTCACATATCCCCTGCACAGATTTTGCTGGAAATGTCTGGATTAGAGAACAGTAAAATTAGTCTCATTCTGTCTGAGATGAGGCTGCAGAGGCACACAGACTCATGGGTGTCAGGAGCTCAGTGGTGTGATTCAGGGCTTCTCTGAGGAGCACCATGTTCCTATTAACAGTGTGGTATTTTCTGAGGCCCCAAAGCTTCCAACTTGCTGAGCCTGAGCAAATCCTTTTCAATTTCTGCAGTGGGAACGAACAAGTTATTTTAGTCTGGAATAACAGCCCTGCAGCTTGGCCTGTGCACCTTGCTGGTGGAGCTGCAATGTGTGGGCTGGAGGTGGCTACAGGAGTGGTTCCTCCCCTGATGAGTAACTGGCTATAGAAACTAATGCAAGCCATTTCAAAGGGAGCTGAGAGCCCAGCCTGGTACAAATGAAGCTGGTCCCCTTTGCTTGCTGTTTGTGCACAGCAGCCCTGTGCTTTGCACCAGTTTCATGGTGCTTCCCCAGTTGAGCAAGAGCTTGCTGAAATCGTGGAGTGCTGTGGATTTTTGTGGCCAGGCTACTTTGATAGCACCAAGGACTCGGTCTGTTCTGGGCTGTGATGAGGAGCAGGAGAAGTGCCTGAACATCCTCTAACTGTCTTCACCGCTCTGTTTCTGCCCCCAGAGAGGAAGAGGTTTTACCAGAATGTGAGCATCTCCCAAGGAGAAGGTGAGTCCAGCTGCAGGGACAGGATGAAGGGTGGGTTGAAGCAGAGATGAAGGGTGGGATGAAGCAGAGATGGAGGGACATGATCACCCCACACAGCTTTAGTGAGAGCATCCACAAGCCAGGTATTTGTCACCAGCCTCCTCTGCCCTTTTCTCACTTGCAGCAAAGCTTTGTGGTGGGAAATGATTGGAAAACAGTGGGAAAAGTATGTCAGTGATGGTAGGAAACTCAGGTATCCCTGGTACTGTGCTCCCGTCAGCTTCTGCTGTGAAGCTGCTCCACTGAGGGGTTGTCTGTTGTTCCTTAGTGCCTGCTCCTCTTCAATTCCCCAGGATTTCTACTTTGATTCCCCAGGAGGCTTTGAAATAAACCTGGACCACCGCAAGCTGAAAACACCCCAGGCTAATCTCTTCACTGTCCCCAGTGAGGCTTTGGCCATTGCTGTGGCAACAGAGTGGGACTCCCAGAAAGACACCATCAAGTTCTACACTATGCATCTGGTGAGAGGGATGGGTTGGGACCCTGCAACCTTGTCAGGGCAGGACACAATGTGCTGGCAGCAGCTAAAGATGTGTTTGCAGGGTCACTGCTGCCTGGTCAGGGCTTTGCCAGCTGGTGGAAAGGATTCCAGAGCAAGAGGTGCCAAGTGTTTTGAGATTTAGCCTTGTGCTGAGATGGAGGCATCTTCTGAGGATGCTTCCTCCTGTGTTCTGACTCACCCAGCCCCTCTGAGTCCTCATGGTAGAACTAGCATGGCTTGGTCGAAACATTGACATGAAAATGGTCTTCAAACACAGAATATGGAGAGAGCAGGTAATCCTAATGCCCATGGAAGCAGGGAGAAGAGGGTGGGGGCTTTGGCTGGGCACTGGGTGAACCATGAAGTTGTCAGGCTGGTTAGATACTGTCTGACTCTCTAGGGGAAATCTGTGTCACTGGGGGAACTTGAGAAGGCTGGACAGTGTTACTGGGCAGGAGGAAACAATGAGCTCTGGGGCAGTCTGTGAGCTCCCATCCCTGATGCTTGATTGGCCTGCTCCAAAGGCTTCTGAAGCCACTAAGAAGATTCCTATTACCATTTAATCACAGAATCATGGACTGGTTTCATCAATGACCTGGATGTGGGGATAGACAGCACCGTGGGGATAGACAGCACCCTCAGCAAGTTTGCTGATGACACCAAACTGGGAGGAGTGGCTGACACAGCTGCAGGCTGTGCTGCCATCC
>JAOEGS010013553.1:38260-54212 GCA_025447755.1 Corythornis vintsioides | reverse complement strand
ATGACCTCTGGAAGATTATACTACAAATATATATATATACATACAAACATATATATATATATACACACAAACATATATATATGTATACACACATATATATATGCAAAGCACTAGATATTTAATAGAACAATAGTAGGATGATTTAAAAAAAGGAAAAATAAAACCACCCCAACCCCAAAGCAGCTTTTGCAGGGCCCTGAGTTCACTAATAAGGCTTAATTACCCTGACTGGCTTCACCTGGGCCCCACTCAGACACTCCCACCCCCGGGCTCATTTAAGCTCCAGCTGGGGAGGCCATTTCCCCCCTGAGCTGAGCTGGGCTGGGTGGGAGCCATGTTCCTGAGTTATTATTTGGATTTTCTAGCTTGATCTGGTTGATTTTTGCTGCTTTCACCCAATGACCACTGGAGCATCTTTGGGATTTTCTGCTGCTCTGCCTGATGAGCTGTTGGACTGCACTCTGTTGGTGAGTTCCCTACCCAATCTGTCTTGTGGCTGCCCTCATGGCCCAGGTTGCTTCCTCCTAGGGCTGCAGCTGCCTCTTGTTCCTTGTTCCAAGACTGCTTTTGTAGCTTCTCTCCCCTTCCATTCTTAAGAATGGGTACTAATTATTCTTATAAGAAAGCCCAGGGGCTTTCTGGGGGGTTGTGTGTGTTTTTCAGTTAGAATGTGGAGGCTTTTTTCAAAATCTTGGGATTTTCCCTCTGGATACATGGTTCAGTATTTTTCTTTTATCCAGGGGAAGCAATTTTGCTCATATAGCTCACAAAAGAGGGTATCTAAGAACAAGCTCTTTTCCTTGGAGGTATCTGGACAGGGCACCACTGACCTTCCCAAAGTCTTGCTGGTGAAAAGCTTGCACCAGCTCTAGCCAGGTGGTTGCTGTGTGTGCACAGCCCTTCTCACCTGCTCACTAGTGCCTCGAGAGGGGGCAGAGTGCTTGTCCACATGAAAAGCTAGGGCTGGGACATGTGTAATGTGTGGCTTAAACCCCCATGCTTTATGTTACCATGAATTCTTTACCATGTTTGCCACTTATGCATCAGCTGCTGAGAGGTAATGACTGAACAATATTGATTTCCTTTCGTATTAACAGCATCACAAGCTCTGAATCTGGTAGTGAGGGTAGGATGCTAGTGTAAGCATTCCAGTTTGGATGAGAAAGAGGTGTTTTCTTCACTGGATTCTTACCTTGTATCTTAAGCAGCTGTATAGAATTTTTTAAAGCATCGGAGTTTCCCAAACTAGAAAATATACACAATTTTGTGATAATTGTCAGCAAGCATCCATTAAGCTGAAAATAAATACATGTACTGGATCAATTATTTACCACACTGAGACAAATGCCAAACACTGTATGACAGAAGAGGGATGGAATGGGGTGGAAGCTCTTTCTGGCTTGAGATTGGTGTTGAGGCAAATGTAGTGCAACTGACTTCAGCTGATGGAGATTCCAACCAGCTCTGTCATTTTCTTTAGAAAAAGATATAGTAAACTAGAATAATCCTTTCCTAACAGCCTTGTGAGAACTGTTTTAGTCAAGTAACTGACACTGTAGTTGTGTAAAATGTTGGAACAGACAAGAGCTGAGACTTAATTTTTTTGCAGTTTCAGAAATGTGGAAAATGTTGAGGATATTCCCAAATTAGGCTTTTGTTTGCAGTGAAAACGTTGGTGTTACTAGAAATTATACAAAAAAAAAAAAAGGGGACATGGTAAATATTGTATACCTGCAACACTGAAATAGCAGACAACACTGGTAGCCTAAGGCTGTAGTCTTGTGCTGTAGTCTTTGGAAGAATAAGGATTGATTTTAACCTTGGAGATGTATTTGAGAGTGTTGTCTTCAGTCCCAGCGTGGCATTTGGATCCCCATTGTTTTGTTCTGCTGGGAAGTTGCCATCCACAGTGTCTGTGCTACCAAATCCCTCTGACTACACTGGACACTGAGGTCTCTTGGGACTCCATCCCTGGTATGGTCTATGAATGCAGCAGGACAGGGAAAACCTATCTTGCTGAGAGCTTTCTCTGAGCATAACAGTCTGTGAAGATACACCTTAGTGGTTCTGACACATAAAAAGGCTCTGCTTGATTAAAAAAAAAACCCCAAAATTCAAACCAACAATCAGGAAACCCCCAAACACCACAGCAAATGCTAAAAAAGCTTTAGCTCTGGAGCTTTGTAATAGATGTTCATGAGATTTGAAGGTAATCCTGATCAGATTGTTGAGAAAGGCTTCAGCTCAGCTGGCCATGTCAATATGTTGAACTGCCTCATATGTGGGAGGTAACTGTTGATAACTTCATAACTGACTATGCAGGGATCATATCTGAAAGAGAATTGGGCTGAGTTCTATACAATCATCATGAGGCACTATCATATCTTATCTGTAAAGCAGTTTCTATGCTTTGATTGCCATAAACCACCTATGATCCCCACAGTCTGACCACCCTGACCAGAATCCAAGCATCCCAGAACTTCCATGGCAGTGTTTTTAATTCTGCCAAATTATTGTTGAGGTGAGCTGAGTAGGAAATAGAAGTTAAAGATGTTAAAATGAAACCTCCCAAAACCTGAACTTTCCATGCAAGGCTTCTGTGTGCAGAGGGGAATGCTGAGGCCTGGCAGTTTCTCAGGCTCACCTGTAAGCCTGTGGCTTTCTGCTTCTGGAAGATAAAAAACATCTTTAAAGCAGACAGACTGAAATGGCTGGATAGTGAATAAGGTGATCCTCACTTTATCTTATTTGATTTCATTACCCACAATGTTGAAAGCTGTCTGCAATGTATGGTACTTTGTACTTCTCTTTAAGCCTCAATTGCCTTTATACCATTGTTCTGAGAAACCATTTAGAGAATTTTGAGTCCTGTGATGATAGGATTCAGTCTTAGAGTCATCCCAAAGGCCCTATTGTCCTGCCAGGTTACCAAAGTGTTTTAAAGCAGAGTTTGCTACTTGGTGTTTTCTGGTGGTTTATGTTTCAAGTGTGTTACACAAGAGGACAATCCTTAATCAAGTATCTAATTTAGCAGTGAAGCCTAATTGGCATCCTTCCCACACAGTGTGAACTTGTCTAATCTAAAGTCCCACTAATACTGTCTGCATTTCTTCCCAGCAAGTGCTGTATTTCCAGGACCATCCACGTGCTTCAGAAGTGGCTACACAGATTCACAGCTAAAGAATTAGGTTTCATTAGATATATTAATGGTTTTATGATGGCCTAATGGTTTTCACAGGGATTTGCATCACTTGTTTCTGTTGGCATTTGATGCTTCAGTAGAAATCAGGTGAATTGTTGTCATCCCAGCTAACCTATTCTCACTGTCACCTGTGTTTTTACAAGCAATTACATCATGTTCTATGGACTCTTAAGTTTCTTATTCATATTTTTTTACATTATTAGTTTATTTTTCATTTTTATATGTAGTTATCAAGTTAATTAAATTAAATATTTAAAGCAAATATTTAAATAAGATGGATAGGCAATGATGTTTTCATTAACATAAGCAGTTTCTGTACAGAAAAATTCAGCTTTGTTAATAGAAACTACTCTGTAGTGGGGTTTTCCTGCACGTCTGTGCTTAAGTGGAGCACATCTCATCCTGGGGAGGGAAGTTCAACATATGAAGCTATTGGAGATGAAAATGGAAATGGAAAAAATGGAATGGAAAAAAAAATAGTCTATATGAATAAATATCCTCTCTTTATCTTGCTGGTATTTGTGATGAAACAACCCATTTTATAATCCATGCTGCCATGTGGGGCTGCCCTACCAGATGAGGACAATGAGAGGTAATCTATTGATCTATCTTTATTATGGAGTATATACAACATGTGCTGGAGTTAATTTGAAGGCTCAAAAGTGCATTTTTAATCGTGTCAAGTGATTTGTGACTGGAAAACACCCAGATGAGGCATGCATGACAGTGTATACTTTCAGAATGCTTAGTTGGAAAAGCTGTTTGGTTTTTCTATGGGGTGGGGATGTGGGGGATGCACTTAATATTGCAAACTGAATTGTTGCTTCTACATGCTGTCAGGGTAAAATAATTGAGAAGAGGAAGGTATCTCTGACACATGGTGGCCTCTGTCAGTCTGGAAGCCTGGCTATTCTTTCTGGTTTTGCTCTGACAGAGGATCTGGGAATTTACTTCAGTTTGGGAACCTCAGCCAGGGATCTCAGGAGCCAAATTAGGGATGATGTCTATTTGAACTGGCAGACTGCAGGTGACTGTCACTGAGCACAAGCAATCCATGTTGGGAAGCTTTAAGGTGCCATTAGTTTTGCAAAAGTACTTAGTGTCAGTATTCCTGAAATAGTCCCTTTTTGAGGCGTTGAGGTCTCTCCTTTTGAATATTCCTGAATAAAGCATAAGGTAGTCCCTCTTGGAGGCATTATGCATGTGCATCCCGTGGTGAAAAACGTGTGTCCTTGGGCCTGCTGGGATAAATTCTTCTCTTGGTTATGTGAGAGAAAATGCAGAGTAAAGTCATAGCTCTTGCTGATTTCTTCAGTGCTGAGTGATGCAAATGGGGCTGAATTCATCCCTCTGCCTCTATCTGGTATTCTGCATAGAAATGCTCACTGTGCTGAAACATTTGCAAGAATGTCTGTGTAGTTTACACTTTCAATTTTAATTTTTGAGCCATGCGTAAGAGGCTCCAGGGAACAGTGTGTACTGTCAGCAGAAGTTATCTTTTTGATGAATCAGGCACATTGTTTGTACCCCTGCATTTGATAGGCATGTTGTAATAAGGTCCTGAACTGCTTACTGTGTCTTTATGTACCTTCCCTCTCAGCAGTTGTAACTATTGTGCTGCTTGACCTATATTAATGGTACTACAAACAACAAGCTTAACTATTAACTTCTGAGCCCTGGTGAAATGGATTTTGCCAAGAGATGGGAATTGGATATTTAAGGAGGTAAAAGATGAAAAAGAGGGCCACCCAGTTTTAGTGCTGGCTGCTCTCGTGTGGAGCGTGGGAAGGAGTTGTTTTCTTCTCAGGTCTTTGAACAACATATTGTAGTTTGAACGACTAGTGTTGCTCAGGGGATGGCAAAGCCCTAGCTCAGATGTTTTCTTGGTTGAATAACTTGTGTATGTTGTTTGGCTATTCCAATAAGTCCTGCTTGCTGCATTATCTACATCCACACATCATCTCTAGCAAGAACAGTCTGAGAGGGTTACAGTGATGGGGGGAAATATTACCTGTTCTCCTGGGAAAAGGGAGGCTGTTTCTCAGTAATTTAGGAGGAGAAAGTGAAAGCTAGGAAGATTTCAAGTGAAAGGAACCAGTGTTAGACAAATGCTTTAGTTATAGAAGGAGCAGTTTAATTTAGCTTGGTTCAGTTGGGCTGCATCTCAGGAACTTGTAGAACCTGAATTTTGACCATTTAAAAAAAGCCAGAACATTAATTTGTGAGAGATGACTACATCACCTCAGGAATAACCAACGATGATGAGAGATCCATGGGAACTACTCCATGTGAGCACAAAGCCAACAGCAAGTGCAAGGATTCAATATCTGGTGTGATTTGATCCTTCATGGAAAAGTGATCCTGTGCCTCTAAGTTTATTGATGTTGTAGTATGGTGTGCTGTTTATTTTTTAACTGAGGCCCTTAAAGGTTTGCCTGGTAAATCTGCCTCATCTTCCATGTGGAGGCATTTAAATCTGCTACTGTTTCCATTGGGTTATCACTCTCTCTGCTGGGATTTCATAATTCTGTCTCTGCAGGACATATGGAGCTGTCTTGTGCAATCTGCTGGTGTGTGTCTTGCTGACTGACAGTGCCAGAAATGTGTGCTTTATCTAAAAGCACCAGCTGATACTCAGAGGTGCAAATGTTTATGGTTCATTCTCCTCAGCTGAGATGCTCTCAGGTGCTGTTAGAACTGTGAATTGAGCATTAGGTACCTGTGCACATAACAAAACTGAGAATCTCAGTTAAAATCCCTTGCACTCGAGTCTTTTGCAATGGATGTTGCAGAAACAGAATTGCCTATTTTACTTTAGGTGCACCACAACATGCAGTTAGGAGCCAGCTTTAGGAACATAGAGTATTTGTGTGCTGGTCCTATTCTGATGTAGTTAAAGGAGGGTGAGTAGAACTTTATCTGTCTTGGCAGTAATATAGTTTTATTTTTTTGACACTGGTAAGCTCAGACAAACCCTTGTCACCCCTGATCTCAAGAGTTAACAGGGTAGTATCTTTGGGCCTTAATTTGAAGATTTCAAACAGCTTGGTAATCATTTAATTAACCCACAAAAAGCATTGTAATAGGAAGGGAAGCAGTGAGCAAGACTCAACAATTTAATGATGTAAAAGTCAAGTGAAGGAGGGCCACTCGTGATTCTGGCTGCCAGGCTTTCTAACCAGGGTTTCTTCTTGTCTGTCCTGGATTCCTAAAGTAAAAGAAGCACAAAGTCATCCTTAGGAGGAAGTGATTTCAATTAGAGTCAACAGGAGAAAACAAACACTGGGGAAGACTTACTGGGAGCAAACAAAAATGCAACTGTACCAACAGAATATTTTCTTGCCTCTAGGTTTCTGTAGTTACACTTTGCTCTCATTTGATGCCAGTAATTCCCAAGGTTTTAATTTAAGCAAGTTAAACTGAGGGCTGCGTATAGATGATTCCTAAATATTTTTCCTGCTTATATTAGTTTGTTATGACTGAAATCCTACAGAAAAAAGTTTAGCTGAGGGAAATCAGTTTTAAAGTTTGTCCATACACATAGTGGCGTTAATTTATTTAATCCCAATTAGCAGGCCCAATTTTGCTTCACCCAGAGCAAAGGTATGAGCAGGGCATTGCTCTCTGACCACTCTTTTCTTGTCTATCCATTCAACTTGTAAACTGCCATGCTCAGATTGAGGTCACAGCTCAGGGATTTTGTTCTGAACATTAACTGCTGTTCTAGCAGCTGTGCTGGCTGGCACCCATGCAAGGAATTTTAGCATTTCCCACGGTAATTTTACAACAGTTATGATTTTTATTTTGCTCTGAGCCTAATGGGTTTGTAATCAGAGGACCTGCCAGATGAGCTTTTCAGATGCTTGTGCACAACTCTGGTGAGCAGCTCCCTCCAGTTGTGTGTTCAAACTAGCTTGCAAGGCATTGGATTTCTCTCCCCTTGGTGACTGGAGGTGGGCAGGCTTGACTTACCAGCTGTGAAAGCACATTGGGTGTTCACACCTTAGACTGATGGGAAGGAAATAATGGAAGTTTAATATTAAGTGAGCACTTTTTGCCAGTTGTCAAGTATATGGGAAATGCAAGAATTTTAGTTGCAGGATGTGACCTGTGCAGATAGAGGCAAGACAGATTAAAACAGCAGGTTTAACTTCTTTAGCTTGCAAAACAGCTGTCTGCCAAAAGGAGTTTTCTGTGACTCAGTGACAATAAAATGACCCAACAGACCACAATGCAGTTACTTTGGCCTCCTTTAGTCAGTCTCCATCCTGCAGCATCTGTCATAAGACAGCATCTTTTAGTACCTTGATACTTTTTGTGCTAAAAGGTTAGTGTAAGCTGTCCTAAGAGAATTTTGTCTCGTATCAGAGCTATAAACCTTATCTCAGTAAATAGAATAAAGCTGGCTAATGATCACCAACTTTATGTTCTTTCCTTTCAGGGGATGTTTGAGAAGGTGGTCATTTCTTTCAACAATGCAAAAACTATCTTGGAGAAAATAGTCTTAATTATATATCACTAAAGATAAATACCCTTTTATTTATTTATTTTTTTAGGCTACTTGTCATCCATATTTTCATGTAAAAAAGAATGTGTATGCAGCTAATTTGGCTAGATTCTGAGCATTTATATCTCAAGCCTGCCAACCTAAAGAAAACAGTGGAAGTCTTGCATGTATTAGCATTGTGTGATTTTATTTTTTTTTATTGAAGACATCAGTGAGAAGACAAGCTCATTAGAGCCATCAGGGAGAAATGGAAATAACTTGTGTTCATTATGTGGCTCTTCTGAAATGGAGGGTTGCCAGCTGGAGGCAGCCATATGTATGTGCAAGATTGCAGCTGAGAGGGCAATCCAAATTCCTTCAAAGCAACTAGATGGAGCTTGTATTTATTGCAAACTGTGTGAGGGAAAGCCTGGGACTGGGGAAATCTCTTGTGAAGTGGCAGGAAAATATTTAAAATGTAGTTGTTTGCAACTAAATAGGAGGGCAGAGCAAGCTTTATACACATCTCTTAGACACCTTGGCATCCTCGTGTGCATGTCAAGTGTAGATAGAAAAAATTGTCCCATAGCAGAGTGTGTCTCTGCACCCAAAAGACTGAGGCATAATGTCAATTATTCACTGAAAATCGGGGAATTTCTCTAGCTCAGTGTAATTGAGCTTTTAATGGCATTTAAATTGACACAGAAGAAGGTCTTTTAGCCCAAGAAACTTTTCTTTCTCACTTAATTGCTTTACCTCTGGACTCCAGTGCTTACTTTCCCTGTTCTATCTTATGTATTATGGGAAGTTATGAACATTTATGTAACTATTGATATTTGAAGAATATTTTAGTGTTATTTTTTTTTCTTTTCACAAAGAAATCACCTTTATCACCATCACAATAAAGGAGTTTTGAGAGCAGATGATCAATCTTATATGATCAAATGTTGCAAACCTCTGCGAAATAGAATTAAACTGTTCTTGGTAGCAGGTTTGTGAAGAGGCTTATGAGAGGAAAACCCATTTATTTGTCAGCTGCATCAGGAAATAGAGATGTGTGCCTGCCTCTTCTGTCCTTTTCATTTGTTTTTGGTAGTATAGGACTAGCATCCAGAAATCCAAACCAATCTATGTCCCTTTTCTGTGTGTTATTAGTATGCAGTGTGAAAATTAGTATTTGCTGAGGATGTGCAGGTAAAAGCAAGTGCCACCTTGCTTTAGTTTTGGATGGGGTTAGGGATGAAGCAATTAAGTACTTTACCAAGCCTGAATCAGACAAATCTTTTGATTATGGTCTGATGTCTGGTGCCTGGAAGACCTTTATGGATGTGAAACTCCAAGAGAAATTTTGCTTCAGAAAAGAACTCTTTTTAAGAACAAATAGCACAGTGATTTCTAGCTGAGCTCTTTGCCTTTTAAATAAGATTCTCCTAAACTGGTGTAATTTTTGTCATGTTATTTTTGTCACAGCTAGTCTATATTTGGTTCAAACCCCCTACTCTGTTTTCTGGTTTTAACTCTATTGCTATCAAATACATAACAGGGCCCTCCCATGGTGCTTTTTAATGATGTTTTAAATATTTTATTCTTTTGGGAGTAGTCTGGACATGTGTATAACAAAATGACCCAAGTGCCTGTTTGCAATATAGGTGGAAAATGCACAAGTGATTTATTTTTTTCTTCTTTGAAAACAGGAAAAAACCCACTTGTGTTGCATCATTCTGCCTGGGAAGTGCTCAAAGTTATTGTGACAGGACTGTATTTTGAGAAATTGTTGGCGATTTGTTTTTTAACACACAAAGAAAGTAATAAATCTGTCACCCTGAAAAATCAGGTTGTGACCTAAAGGAAGGAGCAAATTGTGGCTTTAGGTAAAAAAGAGTGACCTGTCTATGAGGGTCATTTATCATTATAACAAAATTGCTGGTGCTTTCCTCACTGACCAGAAAGAAAGGCTGTGGTAAGCAGAATTGAGGGATGCAAGCATCCGAATATTTTTAACTGATCAATATTTTTAGGATTTATAAGCAGCCAAAAACTTGTCAGTATGTAGAGTAAGTGCACTGGGCATCTGTTCTAAGAAAGAAAAGCAGGGAGAATAGGTTTGATTTGGCAATAAAAGAGAAATACATTTCAGATTTTGCATAAACAGTTTAGCTGAAAATTGTATTTGGCACAGATACCCTTATCAAACTGTATACCTTGTACAGCAGGACAAAAAAAGGGTTCAAACCAAACTTCCAAGAAGATAAATAAGCAAGAAAATAAATCTCTTCAAGGTGGTGTTAGTACTTTCTAGTACTTCATGTGGCTCATACAGATTGTCTCAGAACTCGCTTGAGATACGTGGCTTTCTTGTTTGAAAGCAACAGTCCCAAACTGGTTTTGATTAAAAAAATAAACTAACCCCTCATTTTCTTACCCATAATTTCTTACATCATTTTTTTTTCTAGTTTATCCTATATGTACATACTTTTTAATTATTTTAAGATACATGTAAAACTAATGTCAGAACAAGTCCAGTGCCACAGCTGAGGATGGCAGAGATTGCACTACTGGGAAGGAAATGTTTAATGATTTCAAGTCTGACTTGCATGGAATATCAGCTGAATATATTTGGAAATATGATTGCAAAGATGAGTTCCTCTTATGTTATTATTCTTACAAATCAAATCTCTATCACAATTAAAAATTATTCCTGTTAATTCAGGAAAATATTTTCCTGATGTTCAGTCTTTCCTATTGGTGAATTTTCATCTTAATCTGTTTTTAGTGTTCACAAAGGCATAATGAAAAGAGGCTGGGATGAAAAGAAAAACCAAACCCAATTTCTTGTATAGTGAATTTCATGCCAATTGCTAATTTCCACTGATTGCCATAGTGCAGAAATGTCTTATCAGACAAACTTCCAATGCTAAAAACCAATTCTAACATGTTTAGAAAAGCATTTACAGTTCAGGCTATCACCTGTCATTAGGTATTGTCAGTATTATACTAGGAATGCTTAACCAAGCTATTTTAATACCATTTACAAGGGCATTTTAACATGCCAAGGCTGGTAAAATACTGTACACTGTCAATGCATCAGAGACATTAGGATTAAAATAATGCAGAAGGTAAACCAGTAATTTTGTAATGTGCATTTTTTTTTGTGCCAGTAATGGAGGCACAGGTGGTGCTGGCCAGTTCATTTCACCATAGTGTTGAAGAACTTGCTGATTCAGGTGTGAAGTATTAGAACAAAGATGGCAAGTTTTCTGCCCAACTTTTTATTTCTATTTTTAGAAACATAGGTGCTTGTGTAATGCACCATAGACTGGCACTTAGATAAGGTTGGGGTAAGCAGATAATCAGTCATATGTGGATAATAGACATCAGTGATATTGCTTTGTGAGGTTCACCCTCTTTGATTTATGCTAGAGGATGGTTTTTTATGGGCCTTCTAGAATATTTGTCACTGAATAATGTTTTTATGACCAAGCCACAAACACAAAGCCAATATTTCTTTTGAAGCTGTTGATCAACAGTTTGATTAAACGTGTACATATGTGAGAGCATTCAGACTGGGTGCCATCAAATGCAAGGAACAGAAGATGCTTCTAAAACAGCAGTGGTACAGGGCCTGAATTGTTATTGACCATCAAGCTGTAGAGTCCCTGACAACAAGGGATGTAAAAATACAACCAGGCCAAAATGGCAGCATTTACCAGGCAGCCTGTACTCCCTTTATGATGATCTAAAAGTCTGCAGAAAGTTCAGCACAGTGCAGACTCGAGCCATTGTCCATTAAGCATAAAGAAATATTCTGCTAAGACACTTCAATTAATTTTTAGCTTGCTTCATTGATCTTGAAGTGTTTCAAATCTTACTATAACTCTGTTCCAATAAAATTAAAAGGTTTAAAAAGTGCTGTGAAAAATGAAATAAGAAATGCATGCCTGAAGGTGGTATATTGAGATGTGGCTATCTTTGCATGGTGGTATTTTTGCTTGTAAGCTGTGTTCACTATAATAGCCAATATTACTGTGCTGATGGGCGTGTTATTAATTCACTTAGTTTTGGGTCCCTCAGTACAGGAAAGAGTGGATTAAACTGAAGTGAGTTCAGCAGAGACCACTGAGCTCCTTGGGTGTTGGAGCAGTGACCTAGTGAAGAGATACTGAGAGTCCAGGATTGGCCCAGCCTGGAGGAAGATGATGGAGGGAGATAACAGAGCAATGAGTGAATCTCTCACTGAGCTACATGGCTGGAAAACAACATGGATCATCAACTGAATTGGGAGCTTTGGTGTGGAGAAAAAGAAGAGTAGCTATGAGCATCATGAAGTAGTGGAACAGGTGTCTTGGGGAAACTGTGCAGTTAGGCTTTTTGGAACTGGAAAAGCCCTGAGAAATCTGGTCTGGATTCAGTGCTAAAGCTGCTTTGAGTGGGGGGGCAGGACAGGGATGCTCAGATTCCTTCCAGCTGGAATGATGTCTTTCCTGACAGGATGAAGTGTTGAGATTTTTTTGAACTCTCCAAGGGATCTGAATCCTCCAGAGGACTTTTCAGATGCATTCAAAAGGGTTTGAGACCTAACTGGTCTGTCTTTCAGAGGCAAGATGTGCCCTTGGGAATGTTTTCTTACCTCTAGCTTCCCTTCTCTGAAGGGCTTTAGTGATTCTAGTAAAGTCATTAATATATACCCAGAGCAAGTACTCTGCTGTTTGGTGGCAGTGTAGAACATAGCTGGCAGTGTGGCAATTGCAGTGAAAGAAAACTACACTTCTGAGTAAGTCATCAGGGCAAAATGCATGTGGGCATGAGGAAAATGTGATGATGTCTCCTTTAACTACACTTTGAACTGATGGGGCTTGGCTAGACTGATAAGATAAACTCAAGACATCACAACTCAAGAAATGGAGGCTTCTCAGCTTGTAGTTTACAGTCAAAATTGTTTTAACTATCCTTGAGGAAAAAAACCAAACCAAAACTACAATGGACAGTGAGCTACGTGTTCCTCAATGCTATGCAGAGGAGGCATCACAATGAAACAAATCTTATCTGTTGTAAACTAGTGTTTTGTCTTGAATGTACCAGTGAACACTGCATTCTGATGCCCTTCTGTTGTCTGCTTTGGTCACTCTGGTCCTCCAGTGCTTGATTCAGCTTCTAAGTGTCCTTCCTAACAGAGATGTTTTTATTAAAAGCCAAAAAAAAATTCTGATATTTTATAAAGACTGATAATGTTTAGCCAAATAGATTGCAGCCTTCCAGTGCCTGGCTTTCCACAGCTCTGATTACACAGCTTTTGCAGCAGAGTATGGCTGCTCAGGGCAGAGGGGAGGAACAGCATCCTGATTGCCTGGATGAGAGTCTATCAGCAATGCCACATGCTTCCTTTTCAAAGCCTTTGCATTTTAACACATGAGTTAGTATTTCCTCCTGCTGTCTCACATTGGGCATCCCTGTGCTTGGGGACTCTGAAGTCCCAGAGTCATACTGGGATAGAGCTTTCTAAATAAGGTAGTCTTGTTCTAGGTTTCTATTTCCCCCTTTTTTTCTTTTTTTTTCTTTTTAAATGTTATGTGGAAGGGAACTTTTACAGAAAGTAACTAGAGGAGTTTTTTTGGCTCGTAAAACATACACTGCTTTTCAGGAATTACCATTTATTCCAAATGAGAAAATACTTGTTCTAGCTGAATTATGCTTGATTGATGTTTATTCTAAGTATAATGGGAACAGTTATCATAGCAAGAACCCAAGTTACTCTGGTTTCTAGGTCATGACACATGCTGGTGTGAAGTGGCTGTGAAGTGTTTCAATGCCTTGCCTAGGATAGGACAGTGACCCTATGGCAGAGCCAAAAAGAAAGTTCAGTTCCTGTTCCAGTGACCTGTTCATGGAAACTTTGCTGCTGTAGTTTCACTAAGCAAGTGTAAAGCCTTTATGAAACATGGGAGATAGTCTTTTGACGACATATTTAAAGACAAAAGACAGTGGCATTGCCAGGTAGTGTCTTCTGTTTCCCTTTTTATCCCTATCTTCAAGTCCATCGTGGCACAAGTGATGCTGGATATGATGGATAGCAGTTACCCACTCTGGCTATTGGTGGGAGCCCTTTGCAGACAGAGATGCTTTTCTGTGTTGAGCAATTTAATGCAGAGAGGGAATGCTGACTGAGAGTCCTGTAATGCCCCAGCAAACTACCTTGGGATGCATCCTTTTGGACCAAAATGAATGGAGCAGTGCTGAATTAACTCACTCTGGTGTGGGATCTCTGAGCCAGGGATCTGAAGAGCATTTCCAGCACTGAAGATGCCAGATTGTGCTAGAGGCAATTAAGCCTGTAGTGTTGCTGTTGACTAACAAAGATAACTGTGGGCAACAAACTATCAAGAGAAAGTGTGAAATTCAATTCCTCTGTGTAAATAGATTTTCCTAGACATCTGGGTGTATCAACACATAGGCATGTGGGACACTCAAAGCAGGTTTGGTCGTGTGGGTTTGTTTTGTGTGTGTGTTTTGTTTTATTTTTTCTCTTTCCACTATGCAAACCCCCATTAAAGGACTTTGAGAAGGGAGGGCAACTCTGTAGTGCTACCTCTAGGAAAAAGATTAACTCTCAGAGCATCCTAGACTCCCACTTGTCATGGAACACTGTCCAATTTGACTCTTGTGGACTATGTTAATTCAAAATATCAGCTCGAAGGACAGGTCTGTCAGCACACGCACGTCTGAGGTTGGATGCCAACTGCATACCAAACACTTCAGACAAAAAATAAAACTCCTGACTCAGACAATGCTTTGAAAGCTACTGAGATAACAAACTGAAATTCCTAAAATGCAGGATGTCCTGCTGCAGGAGGGGTCATTGAGAAGGGGGTGGAAGGAAGCTGGACAATCCCAAGGAGAACCATTCACACAATCTTCTTTTCAAGCCCAAAGCTAAAAATGAAACGTGCAAGTAAACTAATGGAAGAGAAATTACAGCTAATGAGCTGTCTGCCACCTGTTGTTTTACAGGGGCTGTGGCCAGTGGTAGCAGTTTTAATAAAGAAATTAAACATGTTCTCAAATATAAGTTTACATCAAATGAAGGGATGTAATTTTTCCTTCCCTAACCTAATATATAAAAAATAATTGGTTTTATCCCGATATATATTAAGGCTTAATAAACTTGATAAATACACAATAAATAGCTATACAAAACAGTGTCTGAAGAAGACTGAACCTGTTCCTATTCCCTCTAACTCCCTCAATAAATCTTTTAAATGTGCCTTAAGTAATATCTTAAACTGTTTTTTTCTTAAGCTGTTTGTTTCATTTTCCTGTTTTTCTTATGGCCATGGAACTTCCTCAAGAGAACTTTAACAATTTTGCCCTAAATATATGCACTAAATCAAAATGCCTGACAGCATTTGCTCTGTGCATGTTTGTGTATGTATATATATATTAAAAAATGCATTTAATATATAAAGATCCATATGAATGTGTGGAAATATATGTTTACAAGCATGCATATATTTTTTTTATATAATTATAAACATATAAAATGTACAAATACTACAGCCACTTAGTATTACTAGTGACATTTTGGGAGAAAACAGGTTTGGAAACCATTAAAGGATACATTCAATAAAATTGGATTACTTCATTTAGTTGTGTGGGGACTTTTGCAAGGATTGGCACAGAAGAACACACATTTGACAACACAAAACTTCAGAAAACAACAGTCTGAGGAACACAGCTCCAAATTTTCTGAATTAAGATGCATAAAAAATGTGACAGAATAATTAGGGTTTTTTTCATTCGAATTAATATTCTTGCATTATAAACATTCTCCCCTATTATGTTTCTAATTGTTGGAGAAATGTACAATGTAGAGTTGGGTTTTTTTTTTCCTTCTCAGACGAAGTGTAATACTATGCAAAATATTAAGCTAAAGAAAAAATCCCCAATCCTGGAACATTCTCTTTTGTATCCATGCAATGCAGTTCTCAAATAGCAATGGATGCACATGAAAATTCGCTCAGGCTTTGCCTTAGAGAAGCACAGAACAGGATGCCAAAGTTCCTAGCCTATGATGCAATAAATTCTATTTTCTTAGCAGAGATTCACTTTTCAGTTAAAAGCAACCAAAACCTGCATTGTGTACTTTATGATGTTTGTGATGTGACTCAATCATCAGTTGCAACTGATGCAACTCTTCACAGACATTCCTTACAAGAGAACAGTTAGAGCCCTACTGAAAATTTACAAAATATTTATAATTAATAATGTAT
>JAOEGS010013553.1:25972-37311 GCA_025447755.1 Corythornis vintsioides | reverse complement strand
ATAATGTATATTAAGTATTCTTATATTATATATAATTAAAATAAAATTTATAATAAAATACTTTGATTATAGTTAAGATTGATTTATACTAGCAAGAAAATATTTCAAACTATCCTATTGCTGGCTAAATTTTTTTCCTATTCTCCACACACGGAAAGGTAATATAATGGGGGGAGCATCAATCATCCAATAGACCCCTGTGAATTCTTGTTTTCTTTTTACATTTTCCATGCAGATACACTTAAGAATATAATAATATTTAATGCATTTGCTTATTGAGCCAAAGGTAGGAATAATTTTGCAGTTGTTCTCTCAACATATGGAATATTTTGTCATGTTTTCAAAAAGATAATGGACATCTGTAGCATAAAGAGGCATATTCTTTTAGCTGATAAATGTTTTAGAGGATGAGGAAACTTTCCCTTATCAGGTTAAATATAAATTGCTGCCCAGTATGGGTAAAATGGACAGTCTTTAATAAACCCACCCAAACTGTCTGTCATATAATCATAGCAGTGACATGATAAAGATTAATTAGCCCTGATCCAAGAGACACCAGAGCTGGTGGCATAACCTGAGTTCTGCTCAGGTTCTGTTTTGCTGGTACTGTGAAGGGTTGTTAATGGTTGTGAAATTCACATTTCAGAAACATACAGAATTAGCATGTTTATGCTGCAAAAATAATTGCACATTTGCTTCTCTGATTTGCTTTGAGATCACTGGAGATGAGAATTCTACATTATTTAAACCCTGACAGCTCTTCAAAATGTTTACATACTGTCTGTATCAGCTTGTTCATGAAACCCTCATTTTAATCCAGTCCTTTTCATACCAGCTAAAAGACTTTGCATCTATTTGGGTGGATTTTTTTCTGTACAACTTCACTAAACCCTATGGCTTTTAATCACTTAAATACCACTTTTTCTATTTAGAAATGAGTTCTACTTGGACTGTCCTTGCACCAGATTGGGGTGATGCCTACTGAACAAGGAAGTGTAGTTTTAGGGTACCCATTTTTTTTTTTTCCTGTGGCTTTAGTCACATTTAAATGGTTCCTTGAAGAAATTTACCTTTAGCATCTTATGTTTAATGGATGGTATGGCAAAATACCATAGTATTGTTTCTGTAGGACCAGTGTTGCTGAAGGACTGAATTTCTTCCCTTCCACATGGGCTTCCTTACCTGTTATCATAAAGTACAGGGAGAGTGCTCAGGGATAGACTAATGTGCCATTGGTTAATTGGAAAAATATTTGGAAAGCCAATTAGAACCTGATATAGGAGTCGTTGGTGTTCACTGGATCAGTCTGGGCAAGACCTTCCTCAGACTGTGGCCAACACCTGCTGCTCCAAAAATGACTGCAAAGGAAATTTTGTCCTGTTAGGAGTTTCTGTTCCTTAAGGTAAAGATTTTTCTTGGGGGCCATTAGGGATTTGCATATGCTGCTGGCTGAGAGGGTGACTCCTACCATCTGTCACACTAGAGTAATTTGCAGTCTGATGGTGTGCTAGAGAAGAAAAAATATATACTGAAATGACATCATTAGCATAAGGCAGGAGAAGTTACTTAGGAAGTATTTTACTGCCCAAGGGCAGCTGAGCATTACAAAAAGTCATTACTGAGTTCTAGCAAAGATTTTCTCAACTGAATATGAACCCTGGGAACATCATCAGGATTATAATGGTTTCCTCTAGTCATGCAATGCTTTTTTTTTTTTTGAGGTGGGCAGGGGGTGAGTGGGGAGACGAAGAGGAAGGAGAGCATGGTGTAAAACAGTGCTCAGCCTTGCTGTGCTTCTGGACTGTAGACCTGCCAGCTGCCTTCTGTGAGGGCTCTTGTGTAACCCTGTCTGACAAAAAAACACTCGCAGGTGGACAAGTCCCAGATACTTTAAACATTGAACTACTGCCAGTTCTTTTCTATGTTTCTTTGGACAAGTTAATAAATCTATTTTTATTGTTTCAGTGTAAGAGTTTGGATTAGAACTTCACTCACTCAGCTTCACATCTGGCTGGCTGTATTTGGCAGCATGCAGGCAGGACAAAGGCATTTTATGAATTTAACAACAATAAAAGTGTGAATGAAAGATTAATCTAAGGGGAGGCTTTTTATCATAGAAGGTTTTTTATCATAGAAGCAGGATCTGTAAAAAAAAATTAATAGTATGGAAACATGACATAGCTTTTCCACCTTTCTCTTCTGGAAGCTAGATATGTGGGGATCAGCTGGCATGCATCTGTGGGAGAGCCTCACTGCAGGTTGGGTTTGGCTTACCTAAGAGGCACATGGTGCTTCAGAATAGGGTGTGAGATGCAAAGTCCTGCCTCTGCAAGCATCAGAAGATTTCAGCTGTTTTATCTGTGTTGGAGAGACACTTAGTGAAGTAAAACCAAGTTACAGTCTTGAAAGGAATCTGATAATCAAATGAGAGCCTGTCTGTCCTTTCAATCACCTCTGGGATGCTTTCAGGATCTTGTTTTCTAAAATAAACCAACAAACTCATTTAAACACTGTGTTTTCTAAGGCTGATGCAATGGGAAGAAACTTTTTAAGGCAAAATCATAATGATAAATTTTGAGCATTTTCATTCTGAATTCTAGTTGCTCTTAGTTGGTCATTTTATTTTATAATTTTAGTGTTGCTGTGTCTGTTCAAAAGCAGATGCTTATGCTGCCACCTGCATACAACAGTCAGCCTGTGCAGTGTTGGAGATGAACTCTGCTGGTGGCATCAACAGGGGCACTTCTGCTTCAGCATATGGTCCAGTTTAATCTCCTATACCTTGATATAGACAGACCTGACACAGATATTAAGGAACATATAAGTCATGGGCTGCAAGACCAAACCTTAGTGGGAAATCATCCCTGCTTTGGACCCCTCATGGGTTAGACATGCTCCAGCTCTGTCACTTAAAGTGTGAGGTGGGAAATAGAGGCAATGCAGCAGAAGGTTGTGTCATATGAAGGTTATAACAGTTTTCTCCTCAACAATTACACTTGGTATGACTCTGAAAATAACAGTGACCTCATTTGACATCTTTTTATAAAAAAATATTAGAAGAAATAGATATTTGTTAAGAAAACCAAGGAGAAATATTTATATTTTGCTTGCTTCTGGAGTATCAGAGAACTATATGTGAGGGTGTACCATGAACTCCCGTGGAGTGTGATGGGGGAAAGGGAGAATTGTATTTCCCAGGGCTACAGCCACACATATAAAGGCAAAACCTGCACTTCCTATGGTCTGTGCCAAGGGGAGCATAACAGAGCAGCAAAGTCTGGAGACTGAGGCATTGCAGATTGCCCAGGTACATGGAGATGCTTCCTTCCTAAGCTGTGTGTGCAGAGGCATCTCAGTAATTGGCATGGTCCTGCAACAGAGCCTCACTTTTCTGTCCTGTTCCCTTTCCTGTAGGTCTCTCTGTTCACAGTTCCAGGCACTAGCTGCTTCAGGACCAGAACTGTGTCTTGAATAAAATGAAAATTGAAAATCCTGACTCAAATTGGACTCGGGAAGCCAGCGAAATCAGTCTAGAAAGATTTTATTTGAATATATATTCTATTTCTAGATTACATTTAATCCCATGAGTAAAATGATATTTGTGGTATGTCAAGAATTGAAGTTGTTATACTGAATAATCCATGCAAGCTGATGCCAGAGTGGTGCTCTGAAGCTAGGCAGTATAATCCAACAGTGTGGAAAATACTGACATTAAAAGTTCCTGCTGTTTTACTGTAAATATTGTTGAGGAAATAAAAGAATTTGCAGTCTGAGACTTTGTGGAAATAAGTTGGCAGTGTCTTCACTGGAAGTTTGCCTATTTTACCCTCAAGCCAGACTGGTTTCTGTAAGAACAGACTCAACACATAGTAGGAAGCCACACAGAATGACTTCTACTTAAGTTCTTCTGTCCCTTCAGCTTTTACCAGGGGTGATTTGGCCAGGACTCATATGGTGTATTTAAACTTCCTTCTTCAGTATTGCACACTTTTTTTTTTTTTCCTTTTCCCTTTTAAACATGTGTTTGTTTTTTTTCTCTCCCTCTCATACTAGCAGATGGTCTCCAGTTCTATGCAGGAGCTTCTATTCCCTGGGTTGCTATGCAACAAAATGCATCCTATCTGCATCCTTTCTGCACTGTATCCCGTTTCCGTTCAACAACTCAAAATAACCAGCTTAGTGCTTCAACATGCTGCTTCCTCTTTTCTACAGAGTTGAATATCTATCAAGTATCTTCCTGAGCTTCCTATCTCTTCCTGTTACAGCCTTGAAAAAAAATGTGTTTGCCCTGAATTGATTTTCCTCATCACTTCCTATTTACATCAGTCCACTTAGTGCTAAGGCAGGCAAAACATACATAAATGAGTCATGCAGCTGCTAGCCCATAAAAAAAAATAGTGTCAGCCAATTGTGTGATGTTTGAAAGCAAGATTCTTCATTGTTGTCAGGTGTGGGGTTCCTGTTTGTCCTTATTATCGTGGCTTTGTTTCCCTGCTGATATCAGAAAGTTGAAAACAAATTGTTCATTTAAATAATTTTAATTTTTTTTCTACTGCATTTATGAAGAGGAAAGTATTACTCTCTAGCACAGCAAGTGAGATGACAAACAATAGCATGATTTTCCCTGGCTGATAAGTTAAACCATCTAGTGAGGTTCATCTTGTTTACCACTGTGGTTGAACCTGCAAGTGTTATGAAGTCCTTGTTAAGGTGTGTTCACTGAAGTTATTGCTAAGCTTTCAATGTTCTAATCTCTTTAATGCTTATCAGGCTAAGTACAATTACTCTGTACCTTTGGTTTGGGGGTTGTTTTTTTGTTGTTTTGTTTTTTTTTTTTTAGATTAATTTCCATTTTGATCATCTGTTGCCCATCCACGTAGCAGGGAATGTCAGCTCTGGTGTACCTGCTGTCACTTCCCCTACAGATAATTAGTAGGTTAAAGGACACACAGGGATTTACTTTGCATAACTTGGCCAGTCTGTAGCTGGACGTGTGATCTGTCCTTTTCAGCTACACTCCTCTCTAGTTAATGCAGAGAGAGGCACCTTCACTAAATGGATTATCATAATTAATCATTAATATAGGATGAATCCCTGAGTCACAGGAGTGGGTATTGAAAGAGTCTGGTTGATAGCTTGACACAGATTTCTGAACTGAAATCTGGATGTTACAAGTCTGTTTTCATGTAATTCCAGAAAATGTGTTTTCCCCAAAATAATTCCCATTTGTTGGTATCTTCTGCCACCATTTGCAGGCACAAGTAGTCCAATTTTGAGGGGGAAATAACAAATGGCTAATAAAACTACAGATACAAGTGACCATTCGGTCAGTTTTTATAGTTATTCTTCAGAGATCATGTATATAACTAAAGATAGATTATTTTATTTTATTTTTTGTAGCCTGGATTCAGCCTGTCAGACCTTTTTTTTTTTCCAATGGAAATGCCCATATTCAGACAATGACTAGGTTTCAACTGGCTGGCTTTCAGTGATTGAATCTTTCCAACTTGCAATTGGAATAAAGATTTAGAATAGCCAAGACAGAATTTTATCCAGAGCCCTGTTTGAAACTATGTAGAAGAATTTTTTACATTGCCATACACCAGAATTTAAGCCAGTTACCTTTCTGAAGGAATCTGACAAGTTACTTTCTGATTTATAATTAGTTTTGCACAGATCAGGTGGACTTAGGAAGCGAATTTTCTCCAATTTTCTTGGCTTTATTTTCCTCTCTCACAGCCCAGGGTGGGCTTTGGACGTGTCAGACTGGTGCAGGATAGCAGCTTTATGCAGCTCTTGAGGGATGGCTCTGCACTGCCTTTTGCCTTTAGTGTGGCCATCTCCTTCACTGGGACCACAGAGGCTGAAGAGAATCAGCAATTTACTGTATAGCTTTAACAGGGCTGGGATTCCAACATGGGACATGAGGCAGCAGTGGGCACTGGCAGCCAGGAAGGCCAATGGCATCCTGGGCTGCAGCAGGAGCAGTGTGGGCAGCAGCTGGAGAGAGGGGATTCTGCCCCTCTGCTCTGCTCTGCTCAGACCTCCCCTGGAGTATTGCAGCCAGCTCTGGAGCCTCAGAACAGGAGACATGGAGCTGATGGAGCAGGGCCAGAGGAGGCCACAGAGATGCTCAGGAATTTTAGAAAACATTTACATTAACAGAGTGTTTGCTTTAGTCTGGCAAGGTGTGGGAGTTGCTGGATTTATCTTGGGGGCTGTGTGTGTGGAAAATCAGTGTGGATGTTAATCATACTTTCCACTAACTGTAATATATTGGAAACTGTATTAAAAATCTAAGTGGTGAAGAAGAGGATGGTTCTAAAGAGACTGGCAGGGATCATTCTTTTATGTAATGTGTGTCATTTGCTGATATAATGAGAAATGACTTAAATTCAGGAGGGGTGAATTCTACTTTGTAGGAATTTTCATGGGTAAGATTGGTGTTGTGTTGAGAGATGATGGAAGGATCCTTCTGGAGAGATGCTGTCTCTTGACAAGATGCAAATTAGAGGTTGGATTGTAGCCTGCACGATTTAAGAAGGGGAAAAAAATCCCAATAAACCAGGGGAAAAAAACCCCAACAAACCAGTGGTAAGCTGTACTTGATTCCTCTATTCCAAATACCATGCCCCCCAGCCAAGGCTTAAGACTTCTGGATTCAAGGTATACTCTTCCTAGCTATTCTTGGAGGTATTGCTGTGTTGGCTAAAGAATTTCCTTTTAATAAAGCAACCGTGTGTCACCATTAGCACAGAATGATAGGAAATGCTGGTCGTGGCCAAGTTCTTTCACAATCAAGTTTTTATTGTGAAAGAGATACTTCCTCTCAAATGAGCTCAATGCTTATTGCTTCCAAGTATAGGGACAGTGTATTTAGAATAATGTATATGAAATGTATTGTTTGTGTTGAGGGTTTTGGGGTTGGTTGGTTGGTTTGTTTGTATATTTGTTTTTAATGAACAGGACTAATTCCTGGGAATTGGAGAGGGCAGTCAGTGGGAGGTCAGAGGGGAAAGCAGGAGTACAAAGCTGCAACTCACCTGATGAAAGGAAATGATGCTCATACAGTGCTCTTAAAAAGCAATTTGCATTAATCACTCTCTGGTAGACTCACTAGTGTGTGTCCATAGAGGGATGTTTTTCCCCAAGCATTGATTACCATTGTACATGAGAGTTACTTTCAACATATTTTCTGATCCTTTTCAGTATGTACATAGGAAGAACTGCAGGAGGATTATTGTACAAGCAGATTTTAATAAAAATGTCAATGGTATTGAAAAGTTTCCACACTAAATCTATTATTGACACCATAATAGAAGAGAGGCAAGTGCAGTAATTAGTGAAGCAATCGATTTCCACTGTTATGCAGATCTGCAAAGGAAAAGCAAGTGCTCTGTTCACATACCATGGATCCTTTGCTTGAGAAGCTTTTTTTTTCTTTTCTTTGTTTAGCCTAGTCATTAGGACCCATTTAAGAAAGACTGGGAATTCATGCTAACTTTACCATATGACTGTATGAAAATCAATAATTTATCAATATGCAACACTTGTTATATGTAATGTTACAACAGTGTTGATAGAGATAGGGCAAATTATAACTTGTTTGCTGGAATCTGTATCAAACTCATGATGAGAATGAGCCCATTAAAAAAAAATAAATTCCAAAGTTGCATTCTCATGGCTGTTTATAGAGGGGGAGCATTCTGCTGCAGGTTTAGCACTTTCAGGTGCAAGATGTGTTATGGCAAGTGCACTTCTGGATTGCAGCTCCTAACCCATTTCTCCTAGTAGTGGAGCTACTTCTTTTATCCCAGGCAGGTTACTTTCCCTTCTCCAAGCCTGGGAATTTAACTAGCAGTGGGATAGCTGTGTGGGCATGTGAGTAAATGATGGAATTTGCTATGGTGTCTTTACAGCATCGTGTATGTTCTTAAAGAGATTGATGATAACCTATCAATGGTTTAGACAGCTTGGAAATTTTTTGTCATGTTGCTGGAGCACGGTTGTTGTGGGGGTTTTCAAAGCAGATTCAGTAATTAAACAATTGGAGAAGCAGTTTAGTTATGTAAGTATACTACCTCTGAGCCCAAAGTAATCCTTCTCAGTATATGTTTAAAAATATTTCTAATCCAAAGTCTGTCGAAGGTGCCCACAAGGGACAAATAACTTAATGTTGACATAGCCTTAAATATATTGAAAAGACATAAATCAGAATAATGAGATTCATAAATCTGTTAATATTAATGGTGAAAACTTTTGGGAAATGTAGTGTAAAATCAAAGAAAAAAACCCAAACTTGAGATGTAAGTGATGATTCTCGTTAAATTAAAAAAAAAAAAAAATTGGATATTTTGCTCGTTCTCAAGTCAGAAAAAGACATTACATCCTTTTGAAATTGTGCTTAGATCTTTAATACTGCCATAAACAGAAATATGTAAAAATATTAGGGGAAAAAAAATCCAAAGGTATCTCTAAAGTCTGATAATAAAACCCTGGAACAATTTTTTCGCATCATGGAATGAGAGCACCATGAAGCATTTCTTTCAAAAATTCTCTCTAGAATCAATAGACTAATTCTACACTGAATTTCAAGGCTATAAAACTTTATTATCAAGAACAATATGTATATTGTTATTCATTTGTTCACACTGCAATGGTTAAGGTTCTGTCAGCATTTCCATTAAAAACCCCTATAATTTAGCAGGAAATTCCAACAGACATAAAAATGCATTCACACTGCATTTGACAAAAGGGCTTCCTTAACCATATTCTCAAAATCAATTCTGGTGAGGTGTTTTATAGCTGGAAAAGGAATGAACTGTCACATCCTTAGAGGTGCATTCTGCCTCATACCCACTGCAAAGTCTTGCTGACATCAGCAACTGCCAAACCAAAGCTCTTCATCTTTCCTGGTGGAGCCCCTCATCCCGTTCCCAATCCCAAGAAGTCCATAAGGTCTGTCCTGCTTCCAGTTACTGTGCCATCTTGGATTCTCATCTTAAGTTTCCTAATTATAAGGTCTTCAGGAAAAATCTCAAAAATCTGTTTAAGGTTTGTAGACAATCATGGAATTTTTGAAGCAATTAAAAGTGTTTGAAAAAACGATCAGATTTTCCATTTTTTAGTTCCACTGCTATGCAGCAGGCAGTTCAAGTCAGAATGTAAAATACTATTTACCCCCTTGCTCTAAAGTTCCCTCAAAGATGGTTCTCATTTATGTGTAGCTGGCTATTGTACATCAACAGTGTTTTCAAAGCTCAGATCAATATGCTGGATATTTTCAGAGAAATTAATTAGTCTCAGTGAGGTGTTACTTCTCTAGGTTGGAAAATAAACCCTTTGCTCCAGTTGGTATCGACTACATAGTCAACTGGATAGACACAATATTTACCCTCCTAAGAGGTCAATTTCAGTGCTCCAGGCAATACAGTAAATGTAAGAAAACATTTTTTCTGCTGTTTCATTTGTGAGCCTTGACCACACATGGATTTTTTTTAGGTTGAGTAAAATTGTTTCAGACTATTTCTTCACTACCTGTTATTACTAAGACTTCTTGATTCTAATATAATTCTTAAATTAGTAATTTTCTGGTTTAAGGTTGCTCACTTCCCTATCAGCGGTACATAAAAAAATCTCTATTGATTTTGATGGAACAGATGGACTTTTTGGAGAGGAGGTTCTGTGATCAAATAAGATTTTGGAAGTATAAAATATTACAATGTGCATTGTGAAATAATTTTTGACTACAAATTACAGACGCAGTATATTACATACATTTTTTTTCCACAAGACTACTTACATTCTGCATTTTTCAATGTAGGAGAAATATAATATTTAAGGACTCAGTATCTGCAGTTCACTTTTAAACATGAGGTATTTCTGCAGGAATATGTCATATCCACTTTAACTTATAAATAACAAATATGAAAACTCCAAGAAAAGTACTTTTGCCAGCTCTTTATGCTTACACAGGGCAGAATTTAGTCCAAAATTGATCACTTCATTGTGGACTTTGGACTAGCATTGTGGCACAGCTCTTCCAGCGTGGCTAACTTCTCATTTCCACATCCAAAGAAAAAAAAGTTTAGAAATTGGAAATATTCCATTTTGATAGCTCATAATGAAAGGATTTTTGGTTTATTTCCTTCTCCATTTTTGATTACTGAATGTTTCAGAAAACACAAACACAAAACCCAAACCAAACAAAGCAAAGCAAACAACAAATCCCACACACATTAAAAAAACCAAACCCAAGCTGAACCCCAGCAAATTTAAGTGACTTAGGAGGATGTATGGGATGTTGGGCTGCCTCATGCCAGCCTTTAAACCACGTTCACCTCTCCATTTGTGATGCTAGCATGTTGTCAGGAAATTAAGAGCAGTGGCCAAATCCTCCCCTTATCGAAAATGCTTCAGTGCAGAGTTACTTCCCAAGAGATAACGTGAACTGTGGGACCCCTAAACCATCTCTCTCTGTTTCAGGGAATATTTCAGTGTGTTGCATCTTTCAAGATTACTTTCTTTTTAGCTCACTGTTGGAAATACATTCTGAATAGACAGGAGAAGTAGCTCCAGAGCTACTTGGGCACAAGAGGTATTCAAACTCATGCTCTTTTCTATGCAGAAGTGCTTTTGCCTCTGGGATTCTACTGATCAGAAGCTGCTGCTTTTTCAGGGTTTTTTTTTAATATTTTAGCCCTCTCTTATTTTCAGGTGACTTTGCAAATAACAGATTTTTGTTGAAAACTGCTTTTGATGAACACATTGTTTTCTGAAAAACAACAGCAATTTCCCTAACATTGTATGAATAATTCTAGGGTTGAGTACATTTTCTCTGGAGAGGTTAGCAGATCATTTTCTTGTGCACAGAATAAAGTTGGAAACCCAGAAAGTGTTGTGTAGTCAGCTTCCTGACAATAAAAGTGGGAAGCCTTGTTGTGTTTTCCTTCCTATGACAGCCTGGGCATAACTGTTTAATCAGTTTTCCATCACTGAAAAGTGGTGTTTGCTTTGTTTATTGCTGAGAACTGTGAGTTTGTGTTCTCTCCTTGCTATTCTCAATGTGAATCAGCATTTATAAACATCCTGTTGGTATTGATAGAATAACTGGGGACTTAAGACTTTGATCTTTTCAAGCAACTTACATATACTAAGGCATATTGGTAGAGTTTTCAAGGTGCTTAAAAAAAACCAAAGCCCAAGAAAAACCAAAACACAGCAACCCCCAGAAAAGACCTCTCTGATTTTAATTTTTATTTTTATATTGTCTTTTTTTTTTTTTTTTTTTTTTTTTTTTTTTTTTTTTTTAATAAAACATTTTTGTATTTTTTTTTAAT
>JAOEGS010013553.1:9130-25922 GCA_025447755.1 Corythornis vintsioides | reverse complement strand
TTTTAATTTTTTTTTTTTTTTTGTTTTTTTTTTTTTTTTTTTTTTTTTTTTTTTTTCCTATTTTACAATAACACATTCTGGAATTTCTTGTAAAAGTTATGGGAATGGTGGCATATTCTGAAATACAAATATTTTTCTTTTTTTTCTTCTTATAATCTACTTTTTATATATCCTCCAGACACAGTGGCTGGTATAGGTTGTAGAGATGGTTCTAGACATATAGCCAGCATTTAGCAAAGCCCTATTGCTTCATGTAAAAATCCTTTTAGCTGGCATAATTTATAATGAAAGTATTCTGAAAATAGATCAGTTAATCAACAGTTATGAAACAGTTTCTAAAAGCATCTTTCAAAAGATATTTTTTTTTTTTCTACAAACTAGATAGTCCTTTAAAGATGACCCTGTGGAGAACAATAGATGGGACAAACAGTGAGAGACAAGTTTCAGATTGCTTTTGAATAACATCTAAAGCTTCATGGTGGCCACTTTGATGTGAGCCCAAGGGGAATAACCACCTGTGTTTCTTTATGCAGTGATGATTTGTTAATCAGGAAAACAAGAAACACAATATAGCCTCAAGTAAACCTTTAAGTAAATGCAGATGAGATTTAGACTTTCTTCCATCATCTTCATGGTATTCTTTGCACAAAAGGAAGAATTTTATCAGTATTAACAGCTAAACTTTGTGGGTTTGTATCTCATCTTCAAAAAAACCCAGAAATTTTTCTTACATTCTGAATTATTTTCCATGTAGTACCTAGATTAAATTGTATAAACCAGGTAGATTTTTAAGAAAGGCAATTGGTATATGCAACCAGCAATTTCTTACAGCTTTACATGTCATCTTCATTCTTCTTTCTTTTTTTTTTTTTCTTTTTTTTCACTTCACCAGTCATTACTGATTATGGAATATGTTCAAGCAGTCACTGCTATAACACAATATACCTGTGCCCTGATTATTTGTTTTTTCTCCCAAGAATAAACGAATGAACAAACCATTATCATTTTACAGTCATTTAGAATGACGAAGTAAACTGTTTTTGTAGGATAATAAATGCTAATGTTCACACTTTTTTTTGTTTCCATGGATTTCAATACTGATCAATGAAGTAATGACAAGTACTTTTCAGTTTTCATATTGGCTGTAAATCAACTATGCTGCAGTCATCTGAAGTGGCAGTAAATAGCCATTCTTTATAATTTCCTGAACATTAAAAATGATATCCATTTGTTCACTAGGAAGTTGATGTCAAGAGGATATACTGAAGCTCAAATTTGAGTAATGTAGTCCTGGACTGGTAAACATCCTAGCATTTAAGACATTTGCCAGTCTGTTTTTCCTTTTTAGAGAGGGATCACAGAAGGAATTATGAGGGATTATTCCAGATGAACCCATGGAAATGTGAGAATAGTCTCCTAGACAGAGCAACACTCTTTCTCTGCAGAGAGCTCCAAAGGATAATAATGTCAGATCTGCTTCAATTAGGACATTTAGTTTGTTATACTTTTTCTGAAACATCTGAAGGAAAATTCATCCCTGTTGAGGTAAAGCTATAATTAGAGTAAAAATTGTTAGGAAGTTCTTAAACTGCAGATAGTCTTAGCTGGAGAGAGAGCTGAATGACTGAAGTGTCAGCACAGAACTGGGCTCAAGCCTCTTACACTGGTGTAGAGGAGTAAGTGATACTGGTTTGAGTGTAGTGGGAAAACATCCGTGTCCTCTAGATTAATTTTACAGATTGCTAAGCCTCTACAGTGAATTTAAGACAGTTTAATAGACCCCCTCACTCTTCAGGACCTGACCCCAAATCTATCTTTTGGGGTGTAGCCTATGAACTGACAAGACTAAGAGCTCCATTCTATGAGGTGCTGAGCAACTGCTGAACGACAGATGTCCTACAAATTCTTCCAGCTTCAGTCATCACCACAGGGGCTGGGAGAAGCTGAGAAGCTCAGGCTGCTGCTGTCCTAGGCTGCTCAGCTAGGACATCTCCCTGCTCACATCCAGAGCTTGCAGCTGGGAGGGCACACTCTAGTTTGGGTCAGACCACACCCTGGACCATAGGCTGAGCATTCAGAAACACAGGCATAGGCAAGGTGGGAATACTTACTGATCACACCTTTGTGCTTAGTTAAGTTGGGTAATTAGACTGGAAGCCTGTTTGAGGTTGAAGAATGCCATGAGACAGATCTGTGATATCATTATGTGACTTTAGGATGTTGTGACATTCACAAATGATGTCAAAAGGATGACATCATCCCTTTGTCTCCTGTTGTGCCATGTCCTTCTGTTCTTGTTTTCTGTTGTAATGAGGCAGGGATCTTGGTGATAACAATCCTCTGCCTCAGAAACTCCTTCATCTCCAGGGCAATGTCATGCCTGGTCACTGAGACATAGATTAGAACAAACAAACAAACAAAAAAAACCCCAAAGCATCACAAACTAGGAGTATCTAAGTGCATAAGGACAAGACGTGAAGTAGAATTAAGTTGCATGGATAAATTTCTCTTACTAATTTGTGCTGGATGTTTTGTTTGTACAGTTAATTTTTCTTTCTAAGTATGCCTAGTGATAGAATTAAATTTTAAGGTTCTTCCTACCATCACTCAGATAAATGTGTTTTTGCCTAAATACTACTACAAGCCCACAAATTTTGCTTAGGAATGGTTTAGTACTGTTGAGTATTTTGAGATACGTCCTCTTTTCAAGTCAAGTGTTGCCTTTTTTTGCCTTGCTTACTTTAAAAAGACCATTGGGATTAATTTGGTTATTTACTCTCAATAATGGAAATAAGTCAAAGGGGAAATATTTTTCACACTGAGCAGGCACCATGTTCTTTTGGTATGAGCATTCTTTTCCTTTGTTTTTGAAACAATCTTTTGATTTCTTAGGCTTTCCTTTCATGACATTTAGGAGAAAAGGAAACTGCTGTTGAATACGGGATGCCTGGGATTTCTGTTTTATATTACACTTTTTAAATATTTGAACTCTGCTTCAGAATGGAACAAATTAGTGCTGAAACTCCAGGGTGGGTGAGGAGTTTCAAGGTTTTCTTATTTGATTTTCAGAGGTCTATATTTACCCTACTCCATTTTATATTGTGAAGTGCCCTTTCTGCTTGCTCTGAACACTCTTTATTGGTAGCAGGCTTCTAACTATTAGTTACCTGCACAGCAGTTGCTAATCTTCTTCATTGCAGTCTGTTGGTTTAAAAAATGAACAAAACCCACAAACTACTAACAAAAAAGCAGATTTCTTCTGCTACATATTTTCACAGATATATTAAAACTCCTTTATGCAGTTTCTTTATTCACTCTGCTTATCTCAAAGCACATTTTTTTTTGTATCTTAATTTCCATTAAAAAAACGCCCACAACCTGTAACATCATGTTTTCCTTAGTAAGAAGCAGGTGAATCACAGATCTGTGTGGCAATGTTTTTCAGTGGGACACACGTGGTGCTGGCAGTGCAAGTAGTCTCCTTTCTATTGCATTGTGCACATTTGTTGTGTGATAGAAACTTGAGGGAAGTTCACTTATTCAACAGAATGACAGAAGTGACAAAACTAATTTCCTAAAGCATCTATGCCAGAGGTTTGGTTATTCTTTTATACAGTAAGCAATAAAACTAGTTAAACGATTATTAAATAACTCCCTTGAAGTTCTAACAATGCAATAAAAACCCTAACCAATACTGAACACTTTGCATTATGGAGACCTTTAATCAATCTTCTGGGCTGCATTCAGACCAGTGCCTATAAATCTACCTGCTATCCAATCTCCACCACCTTATTCCTGCTTTTTCCTTGGAGTGCTTGGGCCACCGTGGAGAGAGCTGGGATCTTGCAATACTCACTATGGTATGCCAAGCAGCTGTTCAAAGCTAGGGAAATTGCTTTGAACAAGGCAGTAAGAAGTTCTGTTTTTAAACTTCCATATTAAAGTGGTAATGAAGTGCATTTTTGTACAGAGCTTTGAAAATCCCCACTGTGGAATCATGCGCTATCAAGGGTCATTTTAATAACATTGATTGTTAAAAGACACAGCTCCCAGTGTAAAACCAGAACTCATTAGAATTCAGGATAAAGCTGATTACAGAGGAATGTGTAAAATTGAATATTAAGAAGATTAAGAAGAACTGGGTATCAGTGCTCTATTCCAATGGGAAATCCATCATGTGCTTACTGTCCCAATCAGTGGTACCCAAAGGCAATGTGTACCTCTGTGAGTGTACCCTGCTGGAGAGGGAACTCTCAGAGTTTGGCCAAGGGTAACTATAAATATTAAAACCTTTATTATCAATGTTTGATAGAAACATAAAAAATTTATAGTTGTGTACAAATTCTTTTCAGAGGAGACGCAGGAGATTTTATAATGCCACTGTTAAGTCACCCTCATTTCTTTTCTTTCTGACAAAATCTAATTATTTCTGCTGAAATATCTTTATTTCTTTAATAGAAGTAGTATCATCTGAAAAGTAAAATGGAATGAATAGCTGAAACCCTATATACAGTAAATGTATCAAGGTCGTTCAGATAGCCTGCTGTTCTGTATTTTTTCCTTTATCTTTCTTTTATTTCCCCTTATTTATTTATTTATTTTATTGTATTGTATTTATTTATTTAAAATTTCCACTCCCCAGCCCCTCTGCCACCTTTTGTTATTCAGTCAGTGCTTGTCACAGACTTTCTTTTGGTTAGAAACAAAAGCATTCAGATATCTTTGGTACTTAGAAAAGCAGCCTGAAATTACAGGGAGCATTAACGTCACAGTAACCCACAGGAGTTGGCCAGCATGTTGAAAAACCTGTGAAGCTTTGAATGCTCTTCATAACTGTATGAAATGAAAGACAAGTATCTGCCTAAATGTGAATTTCCAGCTTCCCATAACATGCAAATGGAATGACTTTTCATGTTGTTGAGAAGATTCATTAAATTGATGTAATTAAATGCCCCTTGGCTTTCAAGCAAACTATATATATAGCTGTGTGGATTTGCATGTATTTTGAGCAAAAAAAGCCCTACCTCCTCTAGATTTAGGTGTAGCTGTATGTTTATGGTGATAGTGCTGTTGCACTGTTCCAATCTTCAGTTGCGTCACTACCAGTTTAATTCAGAATAACAAAAGCCATCATAATAAGATAATCAAAACTGTAGGAATATCTGAAGTTTATTTTGTATAATATCAATCTATTTTTGAATAGATAGACTATAATATACCTTGCTGCAACCTAGGACAAAGCACTTTGTGTTGTAAAGACTTTCAATAGATGTCCGTGGGCTGTCTCAGATGTAAATGAATGTTTTTTGAATAACACCAGTAATCTGAAGGTAATTAAAGTAGTTTATGCAAAGTGCAAGAAACAGCCATTGTTGTGTCTACAGAACACTACTTTATGCTACTGTGAAGATGATGTCTCAGCCTCCTAGCTGTTTTGAAAAAAAATTGAGGCCACTAGTCTGAAAGAACCAAGGACAAGATAATAACTGGAGACACAATTAATCCCTGTGCTTTGGAATAGTACAAATTGTTACCCCAGCCACAGAGAAATCTGTACAGAGGTTATAGCAATGTTAATATAGAGTTAATGCAATGCTTTAAAAAAAAAAAAAAAAAAAAGCTGAGAGTGTTAGACCTAAATTGCAAGAGCAAAGAAATTAAAATATAACTTAATAAGAAGCAAATGTTGCATGCCGTGTATTAACAGTGGAATGCTTGCAGAAAATATGGAAAAGCTTTTGTTTACTCAACCCTGACTCATGGGCAAAGGTTTACATAAACTGGGCTTCTTTCCTGATCACAAGTATGTGGAAGTCCTATGGGGATGGGTAGCCTGTAGGGCTTCTCAGTCACTCAAAAATCAGGCACAAGTTTGGATAAAAACTCGCTCCCATAATTGTCAGCAAAAAGTTGACTCTCAAAGCCTGAATCACCTCCAGAAAGCTGGAGTCTTTGCTAGCCTCAGTGCCAGCATGAAGAAAGTGGAGGTTTATATAGTGGGACTTCACAGTGGGAAGGGAAAATGCACCTAGGAAAGACCAAAGCAGGTGATGTAAGCCCCTTCTGCAGCCTATGGGGATTTAATGAAAGTCAGAATAAATAAATATCTGCCTGAGCCAAGGTGCAGCTGACCTAGTCTGAATGGGAACTAAACTGCAGCTACCTGTTGCACTGCTAAATTAACCTCCTCAGGGGAAAGGGATGGGTTGCATATTTTATTTTTTCTGCTTTTAAAAAAAAGGTTTAATAATTCAAAGAAATGTCTAAGGCTGGTAAAAGTGCATGGTAAGTACTTGATGGATTGAATTAATTCCCATCTTTGTGTGCTGACATCCTACTCCCTGCAAAGGGAGATTCTGCAGATGTACAGAAATGTTGCACAGGATGGGATGTTTCTTTATGGAATTTCCGTGTGCTTTAAATCTCTGAAGACTTTTCTATGTGTGTGTTTTATATTGAGTCATTAAGTACAAAAACAAACTTATTCACAAGCCAACTTTGATCTAAGTTTCCTGTGATTTATCTCTGCTGCCTATAGTATGCATTGAAACCCTACCTGATTGTTATTAGCTCCCCAAATATTTATATCACTCCAGATAATCAATGCTTATCACAGTTAATACAGATGTTACAAGTTCCTCAAAGAAAGGCACTGTCAGCATAATAGCATTTTAATTATTGCAGCATATGTTTTCAACTGAACAATTTGTTTACAGTATCAATAAAACAGAGTAACTATATAATTAAGAGATGATGTTAAAATATTGTAGATGTAAATTACAGCTTTTCCCACTGACTGTATGAAGCAATAAGGCAATGTCTTGGAGGTATTAATGTTCGCTTAATTTAAATCATGTTGCTAGAGCTGTTTTCTGTTTACATTCCCTTGTGTTTGCACTCTCTACAGGATGTTTTTCATTCAGATGCTGTGTAAAACAAATTTGCTTGTGGGGGTTTGGTGATAGAAAGTATCTGACTGGCACCAGCGTGTTAGTTATTCTACCTATAACTGAAAACACCAGTGTGATGTTTGGAGAAGTGGTGATAGAAGCCTCTACTACTTAGAAAAACGCAGACCCCATGTTTTTGTTATCAAGTGTGTTATAAGTTCATGGGGAAGTTCAGTGGAGAACACACTGAGCCTTTCTGCCCCTCAGCTTCCCAGCTTTAATCTTAACTCCCTGCACCACGTTGAAGTTCTCCAAAAAGAAATGCAATGTTGGTTTGGTGGTTTGGTTTTTTTTTCCAGAAAAAAATATTACTGTATTGACTGCTTTAAAAGGAAAACTACTTTTGTCTGTCTTCTCACAAGAATATTTCTATAGGCAGCTCAGTCGTGATTTGAAGAGAGGAGTTACACTTTGTCTCAAGTATACTTGCTGCTCGTGCAAGGTATTTGGGATACAGCTCTGAATCAGAGTATTTGGTCTGTCTTCTGGATAGAAACTAATCAGAAGATAGATATTATGCAAATCAGTGTGAGGATTTTTCATCTCTTAACTACCCAAAATTTCAACTTCTTCCCATCTACAGGAGTTTTTGCAGACAAAAGATATATTTTATAAAGGAATTATATTTTTTCCAACAGTTTTGTTTTGTCCAGGAGCCGGTTAGAAACTGTTTTATAATTTTATGTATTTTCACTTTCCAGATTCAAAGCAATGGCTTGAGCAGACTTAGGATGTATCATAAAACCATTGACTCCATTCAAAAGACTATTTAAAGATACAAAATTTTAAATTATAAAGATACTAAATTGATTTAAGTCGGGGTTGTCAACACTTTTTCCTGAAACAATTGCACATATAAATATAATTGTTGATGCAGTGGATAAAATCTATATCCTTTTGTCATTCATTTGATTGCTTTATACAACTCTGCTGAAGGATTCTGACAAACATGATACTCATGCTGTGTGACTCTCCCATCCATATACAAACTGTACCAATTCAAGGTAACACCCAGTGCAATGGCTTCATATTTACTCCCCTCTAATGAGAAGAGAAAAGCACAAGCTATTGACCTGAAAATGTAAATTAAAAACAAAAAAAAAAATCATGTTGGTAATGCAAATTCAATTTAAGATTAATGAAATAACAACAGAAATTAGTTGTGGTGGAGCATACTCTTCCTGCATTGATTTCTATTCAGTACATACCTTAATTGTCTCTTTTACACCATGAAAATATAGAGAATTGTAACACAGGGAGTTAAGTTAATGATAACAACCCTTATTGTGAGGTGCAGAGATGCGAGCTGCATCCTCAGTGAGCTGTTTCATTGCACTGATCTGCAAGAAGAATAGCATCAGGAGATTCAGTGCCACTGAACTTGTGTGCACTAGAAGGGCAGGAGATTAAAAGCTGATCTACTGTTTTCCTTTAGTATAGATTGGTTCTGTTCAAGTGAAGTTTCAGGTCATTTCTGGGGCATGATCGCCGGTAAATGAGCGCTGATTTTTATTAGTCTCTCTGCTAGATAAGAAGGTTTCAGTTGTAATGAATACAAGATCAAATATTTGACAAAAAGTGAAAAGCTAAGACCAGAGGTATATATCCTAAAGTGAAAGAGGGAGGAGGCTAATGAGTTTGAAAAGAATAAAACAGAGCTTGTTTAGGGGGAAAGAATGCTACAAAGGTCTCTGTGCGAATCTTCAGTTCCAGGAGTTTCTGCCAATTCCTTTTATTACTATTTCAAGTAACCAGGTACATATGGCATGTTTGTAAGTAAAGCAGTCAATGAAGTTAGTTACACCTCTGCATTTATTACCTTACCCCTGAGTATTATTAACTTTTACATTCCCCATAAAATATAATTTATCTCTTAAATAATTTGCTTTGTGTCAGGGTTCAGTGTGCTCCAGTGCTTTCCTGCTCATTAAATGAGATATTTTTACTTAATGAGCCCAGAATGTCCTTTGCATTTAACATTAGAATTGATTTCAAACACTCCATTTTTCTAACATATTTGTGTGTAATTCCAGAACGTGGACTTCATCCCACAATCTTACACTGAAGAAAAAAGAGCTACAGAGAATAATGATCCATGAATTCTAGAGAGGGACATGGTAAGTATGGGTGAATAATTAAAAAACCAACAAACCCTGCTATCTACCTGTACTCTGCATTCTTTCATCCACTTTGAAAGTTCGACTTACTATTTGAGCCTGTTGCTGCAGTTATTTCAGGAATAATACTCCATTATGAAAATGTTTTTTTGAAGGGACAGCAAGATATTTATTTCCATGAAATTAACAGAATATAAAGTTAATCCTGTCCTTAGATGTATGCATGTGATATATTGATGCATGTAACAGAGTTTTTAAACACAGACAGTTCACATATAAAAGATGTATCTGCAGGGCAAACAAATATTGTGCAACTCTAGCAAGGTGCACCTAACGAGGATCTGGTTTGGCTCTTTACAATTATGAATAATCACTTTGCAACTAATTAATAAAATTTGAGTAGAGAAGCTCTCTGCTGTGCAGTAAATCATTTGCTCATAATGGTCACTGGAACAAAAAGGCAACCCAAACCTCTGAGCTACCTCAACAATTCCAGGATAAACATTGTACCACTGCTCTTTAAATGGAATTTGGCCATTTTGATCCATGGCATGGAACACTCAATTAAGGATAGTAAAGCTGAAATTTAATTCCATAAAAAATGTTAATCTTGTAGGATAGATTTTTTTTTTTTTTTGAGTGAAAAGTGAAAAAATAGTACCTTAGGAAATAAGCAAAAATAAAATGTATGTAACTGAACTTAAGTTTCATTTTGAGATTGTTTTTAGCCATCATCAAATCTCACGTGTGTTTTACCCTGGTTGTCCTGTCTCACCTGAGTAACAGCTTGTGCCTTTCATTCTGTTTGTTCCTCTGAATCAGGTTCCTCATCTGGACTCCCTTTCCTACAAGGCATGTTCAGTTATCTAACTGCCATGAGTCAGCTGAATGTGGTGGAAGTGTATATTATGGGATTTGTCACGGTTACCACGACACAGAGCAAGCAAAGGATCACCAGGATGAGGGGGCAGAGGTCCCCTAGCTGCAGGTAGGTGTTTGTGCTTTTGTGGAGCAATTCAGGAGCCTTCAACACATTGTCATGTTTGCCAAAGGAAATCTCTAATTTCTAATCGGGCTGACAAGTACCAGGTTATTTGAAAAGAGTTTTCAAGTTCTACTGTATGACACTGTCATGCCTTGTGGTTCAAGGAGGAAAAGAACATTTCTCTCATTAAGGGGAAAGGAGTACCAGTAGTGTGATTATACTAAATGTGAGCTAATTATCTTTATCATGTAGGCAGAGAAAAACAAATGTGAAACGTAGAATCAACTGTTGATTATAATTTAGTGAAGGATGAACACACCCAGGTTACTTATTAATATCTCATAACTGAACAGGCTATTAAGTAACATATAGCTCTGATATGGTCTGGGGAAACTGCCACCAAATGGGAAAAACGAAGGGAACCTGCACTCTTCTCTTGGTGCTGTCCACAGGGTGCATCATGTACCCCCAGGAAATGTTTACTTTGCTTTTCCTTACTCCTCTGAAACCATTTGGTGCATTTAAGCTGCAGATAGTTAAGGCTGATATGTTCAAGCAATCAGAATTTAGGATGAAAATACTTCTTTCCATATTTTTCACTGAAAAAATAAAAAGGAAGCATAATTATACTCTAGTTTACTTCAGGGAAAAGTTGAAATACCACTGGAGATAATTTTTAAACTTACAATAAATTTTGTTAATATTTATGTAGACTGATTAAATCTTAAAAGTTGAGTCTATTTTTTTTTTTTTTTTTTTTACTTCTGATTCTGTATAAAAATTGATGCACCCTTCAATACGATTTTAAGGAGTTGATGCATTTAAAATTTTGTTTGACTCACTTTATCATTGACTGTCAAAAACACTTTGGCATTTGTTCGAAACACTTTTAAAATGAAAAGTTATTTCAGTAGAATATCTAACTGAAAGAAAAAAAAATCAATTTAAAACATTATCTCCTACACTGTGGATGATAATTTAATTCTTAGAGAATCAAAATCCTGGGGATGTCTCAGTGCATGCAGAAGGGAAAATGTGATGACTACACCTACTTGAAAAATTACTATAATGGATCAGCAAGAGTTGTGGGAGCAAGGTTTTCTGTGTTGCTGAGTTAGTCAATACTGGAGCTGTGTTGTTGTAAACCAGGAGATTTTATGCCCTTTAGACTGTAACAGTCCTAAAGACAAGTACAACTTCTACAAAAATGCAAGGATATTATAGATGGGTCACCTTATCTATTCCTATGACTGATAGTTTCCATCTGATTACTGTGTGTGCAGATGATGATGGTACAGGTTTTAGGATATCATTTTTCTCACCAGGGAGCTGCCAAGGCTGGTTTTTGGTCACTGCTCTTGTTGTTTTAATTGAGGGTGTGAGCCTAAGGCTGGGGAAAAGTACAGTTTGTTGTGGAAAGTTTTGTTGTGGACAAACACCATGATGTTAGCTTTTTACCTGGAAGCTAACCCTTGCCTCAGTATTGTTGGATTGGTTGCAGTTCAACTTAAGATCTATTAAAAATACTCTTTCTGTACTGCTTGCTGGAACCTAAATTTCTTAAATCTTTTTGCATTGGAGGTGTACTGCATGTAGGCTGATTCAGTTCTCTAGCCCCTGCAAGTCTTAAATAACTATAAACATTTACTGAAAGTTTCAAGTGATATAGGGCAGTTTTTTTTTTAATCATCATGTGTTCTGGGGAAGTTAAACTGCAGTGAGAAATGTTAAACAGCCTAGAACTTTTATTTGAATGTCTTAATTTTTCTAAGCTGTGATCTGAAAATTGTAATTGAAGAAAGAATTTAAATGAATCTGGTGTTCATGAATCTCAAAACTTGCCAGTCTGCAGCAATTTTCTTCTTTTATGTCTTAAGTGCTCAACGTCTCCATGAGGAAAATGGGCTTGACTCTCACTAGATATTGTACTATATAAATGGCACTGGTTCACTCATATTTTATTCATTAAATAATATTTGTCAATGTGGTTTTCTATTTTAAGCTCTTACTGTAAAAGGCAGCATCATCACCTCAAAGCATTTGGTTCCTCGACTGAATGCCAATATTCTCCAGTCACACCATATTCTCCTAATGATGCTGAGCATTTATTTTAGGGTGGCAACAATGCTTCAGTGAAATGTAAAGTGAGCTTATTTAGAAAGCTCAGAAAAGGTTGGGATTTCTTTAAAACTCTGCTAGATTGTTTTTACCTGTCAGTGCACGATACAGTAGAAATTTTAAATCAATAACACTTTTTATTCCTGTGCAGTTGATGCATAACGTACTTCTTCACACAGAGGTTTAATGTGTTGTAAATTAATTATCTGGAATGAGTACAGGGTCAATGGACCTTGGTATGACTGGGATGTGATGTTAAAGTGTTCCATTTCCTCCCAGCCCTGCTTTCTTGCCTTGACTTGTGTATGTGTCAGTTATGCCATCTTCTGCAGTTGGTTCCCTGAAGTGTTCTTAATGCCCCTCTAGGGCTTGATTGATAGCAAAGGGTTTTTTTACCATACATTTTCCCAACAATTTTATTCAGAAAATGTAGTATCTTTATTAACTATACCTGTGTTTCTTAGCAGAAGCTTAAAGTAATAATAGCCTTTTAAAAAATCATAATGCAACTACCAAAAATCCAGCATAAGCAGATGCAGATCTAATGTTTGGCTTTTAGGTGTCTAAAAATTAATCAGCTATGCTTTTTGGCAGGAGAAGTTTTCTTTACTGCATCTACCCAGCAAACCACAGCAATGAATAAAACCATTATTAGCTGTGAAAAAATGCTGACGGAGACTGTCAGCCATGAACAGTGCAATTAAAACAAGCCATCCCTGGGTTAGAAGTAGCCAATTTCCTTTAAAAATCAGAGAGACCATTACTTTTTTTTGAAGCCAGGCTGTCTATTAGTTGCTAGGGTGACATGATCCAAGATAGTGAACGAGGCCTGTCCAGGTAGCACATTATGAGGGTCTAGGAAATAAATGATGGCAGGAACATTTAATTATATATTGTTTTTATTTTTTATGTATATTTTACTGCAAGAGAATGGTTACTATATACTTCATAATTAAAAAGCTGCTGATATCAGAGAATTGTATTTGGAACCTCTGAGTAACAGATGACACTAAACTATTTAAGTAGCAAAAACTTCAAATCTCACTAAAAAAAAAAAAATCTAGTTAAACCAGCATGTTGGTGGGATCAATTTAACATACTGTGCTGTGTCAATGTCACTTTCATAAACTTTTGCTGAAGTGCTTTTCCTACTGTATGTTGAATGATGTTGTCAGGACTGTGAGGCAGGAGTAGGGTGGATTCAAGTCTACTTGACTTCCCTTGATGAAAAGGTCACTGCCACTTATAAATCTGCTTTACTCCCTGCACACTTGTTAGTGTCAAAGCCTGTCAGCTCTGTGGGACGTTACAATTATACAACTGGTGTAGGAACGAGGATCACAAATTCTCAGGTGGTGTGTCCCAAGAAAGTCTCTGATCTTTGTGTAAAAGTTCTGCAGGAAGCTTTTCATTCAGGATTTTCAGCACACTTTGGCTTGATTGCAGAAATAAACAATTTTCTGTGTCATGCCTCCCATCTGGTGGGCCCTCCCTAACCACAGCTTAGCACAGGCCCACTTACTATGTCTGTAGGCCGTGGTTGCAAGTGAAACAATCCCCCCCGTGCTTTATTTTTTTTTTAAGGCTGCACAATTAAAGCACAATTAAAACTTGGCCTGTGTTGCATCATGTGATTATGTTTTGACAAATCATAACAGATCAGCTTCACAAGGCCTCATGATTATTCATAAATTTTGAAAATACACGTAATAAAAATAAAGCGTCTGACCTAAGCTTTTTTTTTTTTTTCCCTTTACTCTTAACATAATGTGAAATATATTGTGCATATGCAAAGTTTCTTTTATTCAGATGTTTTACCAAGTCATCATAATTAACTAGCAGACTGCAGCAAATGCAACAAGAGCAAAACCAGCTGGGATGCCAATGGCAGACACGTCCTGCTGAGTTTGACTGATTGTGACATAAAGAGTTTTGGAAGTTTTATGCTCTTGCTGTACAGGGGATGGACACAAAGTTCTTTTCGTGTGAAGTATGGCCAGAGTTTTTAGGTGGTTAATTGCCTGCTTAATCCAAAGGTTTCCCCTAAGACAGAGACAAGTTTTTCACACTGCGAGGTATTTCCATATGACCTTGCAACTAAATTGATTTTTGATCTGAGTGGAGTAGTTTGCTGCTGAGGAGACAGAATGGGACCTGAAGGGGGCAAACACTGAATCTTCTTGGCTTGACTTTCAGTCAAGGTAACTCACTGGGGTCCTGAAGGTGATGCAAGTAAACACCTGCCAAGTGAATCTTTGTGTCAAGGCAGCCATTGTGGGTGAACTGGGGTAGGCAGATGTGGGTGCACATATATCACTGTGCCAAGGAACCATCAACGTGAGATGGGAGAGGGCACATTGAGATCCTGGTTTCATTTTGTCTTATTTTTTCCTTGAAAATTTCCATGTGTCCCTGGAAGCTGTCTCGGGCATTCATTTCAGTGATGTGAAAGCAGAATTTTTTAACGTGAAATTTTTCTTATTGTCTGTGAATGACTTGAATGACAGGTTAGCAAATAAAAAAAAAAGGGAAAACAGCAGTTCTAATTACTCTGAAGAAAAATTCACTGCCATCTCTATTAATCACTACATTGCTTTTATAAGTGTCTTTTAAAATGTCATCCAATTTACCTTTAAAATCACAAACACTTTTGCTTAGTTTGCTTCCCTGCCTCCTTAGAGAACTGCAACATAAGAAAGGGAAGAGATGAATTTTTCTCAGATTAATTTTTACTGTTTGAAATTTCAAAAACCTGAATTGTAGATATTTGTAATGACATAATTATAAAGCTGAAGAGATGCCTGTCATATCAGTGCTCATGTTTGCTGAAGACTCACAATGTTAGACAGAGGGCATGGCTGAGAAATCTAAACAAACATCCACCTCATCAGGACTTTTACCACTAAGAAATAGAAAGTCGTATTCTTTCCCCTACCCTCTGCCCTTTGTACATTTTAATCCTTTATAAATCCAAATTGTCATAAAAGAAATGTGTATATCAGCAGAGAGTTATCTATTTTTGATAATAGATAAATCCCAAATAATCAGATTAGTTTTTGACCAATCATCTGCATATATTTATAGGAAAAAAAGGAAATAGAGCCTGGGGAAATGATTCTGCCAGTATTTAGTTGACATGTCCAACCCCACCCTGTGAACCTAATTACCAGCCTCAGCACATGGGTTCATATAGGGAATATATATAAAGAATCTTTGTGTAAATGCTTACCATGGCAGCCCCAAAAACCCCTTATTTGCATGCCCAAGACTAAGGGACTTGATGGAGACATTAAAATTTGTAGTGATTGTAAAAAATTGGGCTAGATGACTATATTTCTTTGAATTTCTATCTTGAGAGAAATGGATATGTGAGAACTAAATGGAACGGACAATGTTGTGGTGCTTTGTTTTTCTTTTTGCTTTAAAAACCTGCAGTTCAAAAATGTGATTGAAGCAGAGGCTGAAACTGAAGCCTATGTCTATTATTCTAGTTGGTAATGGAAGATCCTTCTCATAATTGATCATTGCCAAATAAAGGGTCTCAGTCTCAATAGTAATTCAGGCTGGGAGCAAGAAGAGTGATGCTGACCAAACTATACCAATAAGGAAAAAGTTGATAAAAAAAGTTCACTTTGCCACAAATGAAAAATGAAGTTTATACCCCTATCTAAAATGTGCAGAAGAATAAAGTTATAAATAAGAGCACAAACCCCTTTAATGCTTCAAGCAGACTCACTGGGTTGCTTTCTGCAGGCATTTTGAAGGAAAAACAATTAAGAGCTGGTGTGTGCACAAGTGCTAAATATTTGAAACATTCCCAGCCCCTGGCACATGACAGTGATCCTGTCCCTGGGGTCAGGCTGTTCACTGCTGATTTCAGTGTGAGGGAGCTCTGGGCTAGTCAACCTGCTAGAGAAAAACTGGTGCCTTCATTCCTAAACTAGGACATGCATGCTCGTTCAAAACACTTGTGCAACGAGCACAGCTCAACTGTCTTTACCACTAAGATACAGAGCAGAATACGTATTAAATATGCATCTTTTGGAAAAATATTTCTAATAACTTTGACCCATCTTTTTATTGTTTCAGCTGCAAGCTTTGTGTGTGGCCCCACAGGTGCAGTGGTATTCTGCATTATTTATACCTCATATTTTGATGTATCATTTTTAATGCAAAAAATCAGTGACACAATTCAGTTCCTTTATCTAGTTGAACCAAAAAAGAAGAAAACAAAAGCCTGTATCATTTCCATATGCTCATCCTTCACCTACAGTCACAATCTCTGTTTCCCCTATTATTGGTTAATGTATGAGTAACAGCAGCGTGCATTTGCAACCTGTGATCATATATTACTGCAGAATAAAGCAAGATCAAAATAGATATCTAATGTTCAGACAATGTGCTGATAGTATCTCCATCAGCAGACTACTCTTAAGTAATAGTAGCAAATGAGAATTTAAAGCTGTCCGTGCCATGTGGCAAAATCATACTCGATGCTTGCTGACCTGTGCAAAGAAAATAAACTGTAATATACTGCTTTCTAGTGCTCCCAGCCCCAGCTGCTGTCGCATCAGTTATGTCACTACAGCTTTTCAGAGGTGGAACAAGAAAATAAAAATAAA
>JAOEGS010013551.1:78378-118482 GCA_025447755.1 Corythornis vintsioides | reverse complement strand
TATATGTAAAATTTATACGAGTCAATTACCAACCTGATATTCCTTTCAGAGCAAAAAAAGGCCTTTCCCTTGATACATTTGTGGGCCTGTATGTCACTACAGGACATGTGTAATTCACCTTTCCATAAGTGGTAGCAATAGGAGGACTATCAAATCACATTTTAGTTTCTAAAACTACAAGAAAATAATTTAAAAGCTCTCATAAACATTATACATGCTCATTTTCAATTTATTTTCTGGCCATTTAATGATGTAGGCTTTTCATTTCTCATGAAATATCCACAAACTGGCCACTTTCCTCATAAAATATGCATGAATTACAGAATTCCTTATGCTCTTGAGAAAATAAACTACTTTAATCTGAGAAAATGCTTGGTTTTATAATGTCAGAATGCTTTCTTTTCCTTTTTTTGACTCAGAACCAGGGCAGTTTCAGAAAAGGAGGTGTTTGGCATGTTCCAAACTTTTAATGTGAAGGGAAGCATTGTTTAAAAAAAGACAAAAACACCACAAAGATCTGATAGAGATAAATGCAAAACAAATAAGTCTTTTCAAGTGTTGTCTTGTTTATTTTCTCACATCCCTTCAATGGGCAAAATTCTATGGTAAGAAACCATAGTATTTAAATAACTTCTGTTTTCAATCCACTTTGTTTCTTAGGTTCACATTTCTCTGTGTGTGTTTTCTCTGTACTGCAGATAAAACTGTGTGAGTATCAACAAGGTATTTGCTACAAGAACTGTAACACCATTTTCTCAATTTGATTAATATAGCTCTAGGAAAAAAAATTCCCTCATCACCTTGTGTGCACAATTGTCTCACAATAGAGCCTTTCATCAGGGAATCTGCAAGAGCTTTACAAGTAGTGTTGTGTGTACTTTACAGTGTATTAAAAATAACTTTTTCTAGAAGCCCTTGATGTGAAATAACTTTTTTTTTTTTTCTCTATATCCAGTATCAGGCTTTAAAAGTGGAAAGTTACTGCAAGTTACTGACTGAAGATGGGGGCTTTGGGCAATTTTTAAATGAACCCCTGAGCAGATCACCTGGGCAGCCGGACAGTGGTGTCTCTGTGAGCTGCCACAGGCCCCCAGCAAGTACACACAGGCACACGGATGGCCTCTCCAAGCCCAGGTGAGTGTGTCAAATCATGGCCATGCTCTCCAGACACTGCAGGGCATCACAGCCAATGTGCTTTCATGTCAAAGGGGGTTGTCCATACAAAGAACGAGCGTTTGGGCAGCCAGAATCTCTACAGAGCAGATGGGTCTTAGTTCAGAGCTTCAAGCTTTTCTAACACTGAGGCATCTCCCTCAGTTTGGGATTTCTGTAGCAACTTGTACTGTTCCACACACCATTCTTTTGCATTCTTTCATTGTTTTCCAGTTCCAGAAAGATCAAACTAATGTAATATCACCCCATCCCCAAAATATCAAGGGGATATTTTAATATTAGAGGCAGAAAAACATTTCCCTTAGCAAATGGAACAGCCGTGTGAAAAAGGAGTGCCTCTCCTTCCCATAACGGGAAGGGATAAGGAGGATAGGACACACAGGCCTAAAATGAAAGCCTCAGGAAGGAGATTTCATGGAGAAATGTGTTTTTGTTCCTTGAGAATAAGCAGCATCTTCCTGAGACCCATCATTTTGATTCACTGTTTCATGTGTAAATAATTTACTAGGCTAAAAGGTCAAGAGCTGCGGGTCCTTGGAGAAGGGAAGAAAACTGCAAGCTGTAAATAAGGGACAAGTAACTTATGTGGAGCATAAAATGTGTTATGAGGCTATGCGTAGATACACATGTGCACATAGCCACGGAGAAAAAGCCTAAAGCAGAGCTCCACAATCAGCACACAGAGGCAGAAATGACCTCTACTCCAAGTTTGCTCCCCCTTGAACTTGACTTTAGAGCACAAAACACAATGAATATGATCTTTTGGGATAGAAAATACACTTTCAAATTAGATCCATGATGTCCAGATGTACTGCTGATGGATGCATGAAACAGGGGGGCAAAATAAATTAATTTTCAGCCTACTTGTTTTCATCTGTTCATCCTCCAATGTCAGAGTAATTGCTCCTCTACTCCTGGATGTGACAGAGTCTAGTCTTTGTCTCTTTCCAGAAGGTAAGTGAACAGCTGGTTTCCTTACTGACACCAGTGTATTTCCAATCAACTGTCAGGCAGCATTAGGTCCCTAAATGCTTACAGCATGTCATGCTTTCCTCCCAGTCAGAAACTAACTATGGGGCTTAATTCCTCAGTCTGAGGTAGGACAGGGCAAGGAGAAGAAAAAGGTCAAACACTGTTCAGGTTCAAAACTATAGAGAATTCCAGGGAAGAAATTCTGGAAAGAATGCCGTAGAAATAAGCAAGGGACCACTGACTGTCACAGTATGTTATCCTGACACTGATATTAAAATGGAAAGACCAGAAATAAGCAGCACTTTATCCTGCACACATCACTCCTCATAGTGTTTTTTATAGCAGTACTGCCCTCAGTGGTAAAATCTGAAGTATGGAAAGTGAGATACTTTCCGGGCTCAGGCAAGAAAGGTAAATGCTGCACTTTAAGACACATGATTTTATCCAGCAGTTTGTACAATTAGCCTGAGCTTTTTGGTTTTTCTCCTGTCTCTGACACTACATTCCAGAACAATCACAAGCAAACATTTTACCACCAAAAAGCCTATATTTCCCTGCACAGTGGGGCAGTGACTGAATTAATCAGCTTAATTGGCAGTTTTTAAATAAATATTAATAAAACACACGAAAACCTCAAATGAAAGCCAGTTATTCCTACGTATTATATTACACAGACACACTACAAGGTTTCACTCAATGATCTAGTATGGAAAATTACCCTCTTCTGCATATATGGCAATAACGTGTATTTTTTTTTCCCCCACATGCTTCTACTCTTTCATAATAACAGAAACAATGATATAAGAATGAACAACTGACATTTTTGTTTGAGGACACAGCATGCATCTCTCTGAAAAAAGTTCTGCATTGGCTCAGCTTGACAAATAAATTTTCCTTAAGAACTTATAAGATACAGTAGTTTTGAGTTCCAATTTGTTTCAGTTACAAGATAGAAACCATCAAAAAGGTATAAAAGAAAACACTCTTCTGGAGATGGACATGCTGTGTACAAATTTTGTCTAACTAATACATGCTGTGTACTCTACTTACCTGATGCTTCTAAGGGCGTATCATGCACATGCACACACACATGTATATATAGATCTACATATAAAAGAAACCAATACATAAATTGCAGAATACTGTTTTGCACCAACAATATTGACAATGCTAGAGGGCCCAGTCGTAAGCAATACATAAAACCTGAACTTTCAGAGTAAATCTATTGTTCTGGAATCATTGCAGTCAGCACAGCTGCAGGACTGGGGCCTTAGCCTGAGCTGAAGCCAATTCAGAGCGGGTGACATGAGCACAGCTTATGCTCCACTGAGAATATGTTGGCCAGGGTGAATGGCAAACATGCAGAGAACACACGTTTTCCTCCAGGGCTCTGGATCCTCTGAAAGGTTGTCAAGCTGAGTGCATGGTGCACATTCTTCAGGAGAGAATTATGGGCCGGGGAACATTCCTTCACTTTCTCAACTCTTTCAATAATTTGCCACCTGTGTAGCCAAGCTGTTCATTCTGTAAATCTATGGGATCTAAAAACTCTGGCCCTTCCTCTGGCTGTCAAAGAAAGCTCACTGCAGCTCACTGCTGATCCCAACCCACCCAAAACACGGTGAATGCTGCACTAACCTATGCAAAGTTTGACACGAAGATCAAGAGGCGGGCTTGGAACTGATGACACCACACAGACCAAACTCCCATGTGCATTTCCTCTACTCCAGAGGTTTCTGCACTGCTCTCTAGTCACCACCACAGTGCAGAGGTTATATCCTTCATACAGCTCCAACCTACTACATGAACAGACTCAGGGTTTGTGCAAAATGACACAACCCTCCAGGAAGGCAGCACACGGGGCCCAACGGCAGCAGGCATCACCTGTACGCCCCAAATGGGAAGGGGCAGATTTGGCCTCGCTGACACCGCTGCCAGATTCACCTTGGAGTCAGCTGGGGCTGAATCACACATCCCCATGCCCATGCACAGACATATCGGGGTAGTATCTAGGTTGCAAACACACCAGGGAAAAAGCTCACCTGCTAATAACAGCAAACCAGATTTGTGTCTGTACTGCTGGAGGTCCCAGCACAGGGAGAAAGGGAGGCAGACTCTACAGCTCCTACCCAGGAACAGCTGGGTTTTGCATTGCACAAACCATGGCTGCCCTGATAGCAACTCCAGCTTCAGAAGCGTTTTGCAGGGACACAGAAGTGTGAAATGTGTCCCATTCATAGTCTTCTCCACCTCCCATGACCCCATTTCCATCCCAGAAAGCCCTTCTTGCAGAGGAAATGGAATGTCATGATGAAATCTAGCACTGATGGCAAGAACACACATCTGTCAGAAGCCAGAGAGTGACAGAGCCTGGAACAGGCTGTACAGGGAGGTTGCAGAGTCTTCTTCTCAGAAGACTTTCAAGACCCACCTGGATCTGTTCCTGTGTGGTCTGCCCTGAGTGTTCCTGCACTGACAGGGGGGTCGTACTTGATCTCCAAAGTCTCTTCCAACTCCCACCATTCTATGCCCATTTGGAGTGTGCTAGGCTCAGGTAAAAAAAAAAGGAGGAGGGGGAAGGAAAATACAATGCCAACAAGGCCCTGAAATTGTATTGAAGTAGCAGGACAAGACTGTCAGATTTTTTATTTATAATTTGTTTACATTTTGGAGAGGAGTGTGTGTGTTGGAATTTCCTTCAGAGAAGGGAATGCCTTCACACCTACTGAGCTTTGTATAATATTCTCTTGAGGTTAACCCAGACTTTCTTTCACCCTATCCTGATTTGTCATTTCAGAAAAGGAGAGTTGTCTCTCCATCACTGCCCCAACTCCTTCCCCAGCACTGAGCTGTGCAGAACTGCTAATGAGGGACATCCTGGAGCACTGAGTCTATTTCAAGTCTACATTAATTTTCTTTAGATGGACACAGAAGCATGTGATCCTTTATGATGGAAGCTTTATCTGCAATATCAGAAGCATCCCACACAGCCTCTGTTCCCAGACACCTCTAAATTCCTGATATGGCTTGTCATTTACTATTACAGTTCTAACATTTGATTTTTCCCCAGACACAATGATCTGCTCACTCTATTCCCAAACCCAAAGCCCACAAGCATGGAAAAAAAATCACAGTCCTTCTTCAATGCTCTGTAGCCTTTTCTATCATGAAACCCACCAGTGTTGCTAGAACATACATTTTTTCAGTTAAAATAGCCAGAGTGAAATTGTTTTGTTGCTAGCAATCTGTCTGTGTGTGTGTATGTGACAGAGGCAGTGGGAGTGCAGGTATAAGCAGGTTCACTTCTGCTTCTGCAGTGGTCCCCATGGTAATTATGCCTGCGTTTCAGCACACACAGTGCCTGGCCACAGCCACCTAATCCAAGTCTCTCTGTCTAATCACTGGCAAGGGGGAAGTTATTAGAAGCTAGACTCAGTAACTGGCTTCTAACTTTGTGGCCAGAGGCTGTCAGGACAATGAAGAGAAAACTGCCAACTACGTCTCCCCTGTTACAGTCTGTGTCTTTTAACAACAGTACAGGAGCTGAAGGTGGGAAACCCTGAGCTAGGAAAATTAACTTTTCGTTCTTCCCAGCCATAGTAATTGCCCCCAGCCCAAATCCTTATGATCAGGAGCTTGTATCTCAAATTGTCCTGTAGGAAAAAGCTGCACCTAATGTCTATGGCCGAACTCTTGTCAAACACACAAAAGCCAACAACACTGAATAAAAAGAGGTTGAAGATACAGTCTGCCACGTTGGCTTTTTCTGCCTCTCCAGCAGCTGACCTGTTCCTGAGCACGGAAGTGGGCAGATTATACTAGGCCTGGTGCCAGGCAAAAGCATGAACAAAGCTCATCTCCACTACCAAGGAAGAGAACTTGCAGAGCAGTAACACAAAACACAGGGTACACCCCTGTGTGGTAACTGTGTTTCTACAGACAGTGCAAACCAAGCTGGGAGGACAGGGACCCAAACAAGCAGGCAGGACTCTAGTGCTGTGGATTCTTCACAGCAAGCACCAGACTGCCAGCTACACCATCTCGTGCAAGACAAGGATCATACAGGAACTGCACAATGGTGCATTTTTCAGTGAGCAGAAAGGACTTGAGCACCCATGAAACCAGACAATTCTCACCACTTCTATGGAACAACTTGATTTTATCAACCCATTGCACTGTCCATGAACTCTTTGTAGGCAGCTGTAGCAGAGGGTAACTTTTTCCCTGGGATATCAGAATTTCCTTGGAAAGAAGCACTGGTTTACTGCTCTTGTGATAGTGGCAACAGGAGGGGGAGTGAAAAAAAAGAGGCTGAGAAAGGAGAAAACCTGAAAGGCATTAGTGTCAAACACAGACAGTAAAACAAACAAAAAAAGACGGAACTCTTGTTCTGATCATCTGTGGTAGAAATTGTGTCTCTGAAAAGATTGTCCTTTACAAATTGAAACTATGATTAAGTGTCCTCATCTCCCTCATCAATAAAATGGGTTTCAGGGGAATCACAACATAGGAAAGTCAGACTAAAAATCATTGTTTCAATTGTAATTTTGATCCAAATAACTTTCTAAGTTTCAGAGGGCTTTTTCTATTTATTTCTCCTGAAATAGACTTCCTTCCTAAAGTTTATAAGTTTGCTATCCCCACAGCCTAAGCACTTATCCCATCGTGAGAACTCAATCTTCAAAAGTAGCAGCAAACAGGTAAGATTTCTGCCTCACCGAGCCATCTCCTGACCTGAACTGTGCGAACTGCCTAAAGCATTCCATGAGGGCGTGGATATGGGGAGAGTTCACTGATCTCATAAATTTTGTACTAGAGATATGATGCAAGGAGAGGTCCACAGTTCTCCTCCCTGGAGAACAGGCTGCTTTATCTAACACACCAAATTTAATATGCTTCCCTGGGTGCTGTGATGCTAGGCAAAAATACATAGAGAGATTAAAGTAAATATTACCGTTTTCTTGTGCCCCAGCTGCAGATCTCAAAACTATGAAAGACTGCTTGACCAAGGTCACACTGCCAGCTAGCTTGTAAGTGGAACTTACGAATCCTCCTTAATCACTCTTAACTACCAGGTTTACTCCTTCCCCTATACTCTGAAGTACCAACTGCATGTCTATTTGTACCATGCTGAGAAACAGACCCCTGTAGCCACCTACAGATAAAGGCCCAACAGGAACTGTGAGCAGAGCTTTGCTGGTGCTGCAGCTTCAGCAGTGCTTTCCCATCTCAGCACCATCAGGGCATCTCCAGACAACCTGCCATGGCTGGGGATGGTGATGGCATTTAACTGAAGTAGCTGCTCTGAGTGCTGGACCTGAGAGACATGCCGAGTATGAGAGGTTTGCACTAAGGTTTCATCATGGATGGTTACAGTCTCTGAGTAATTTTTTAACTGGGAGGAATTTTCACTTGTGGCAGTCCCCAGTAAATCCTGGGCTGGAGTTTCCTAAATGCAATGTAGTGTTGAGAGGCCGGTTTTGCCTTTGAGGTTGCTCGCTCCCAGCCCTTTCCCGAGACAGCAGGAAACTCGTGCGGAAAACAACCACCATCTCCTCAGCTCCCTTGCTGCTGCTGCTGCCTAAGAGGCTACGACTACGCGGGCAAAGCCCATCCCTCCGGCGCCTGCTGCTTGTTCCCTCGCAGCAAGGGAATAAATCCTTGTTGCCTCGCAGGGTGACGGCGAGGGAGAGGCCGGGCCAGCCCCGGTAACGCGGCCACCACCGGCCGCCGGCTGCCCTCTGCTGGGACCGCCGCTCCGCTTCCCTTCCCACCGGGAAAACCCGGCTGGAGCCGGTCCCAGCCTCTACCAGCAGCGAGCTGCTTGGATCCCCCTCGACAGATCCTCCCCGGGATCCCCAGCCCGCGGGAAGAGTCAAGACCGTGTCCTCTAACGGGCAGAGTGAGGAGGTGAAGGCTCAGGGGAGATTTTTGTTTTACAAAAAGCATTTTTTGCGCTGGTTGGAGAAGCCTCCCGAGTCTGAGTGTGTTGTGTGTGTGGCTTAAACATCGTGGGCAGGGCGTTACCACAGGTAAGAATCCGTTCCTACCTGGGGTTATCTTCACGTGGAAGGACAGCGCCTGCACCAGCACGATGCCAGCAAGCTCCGTGCTGGTGTGAGCTGGATCTAAGTGGTGTGAAGGTTGCTGGCAGCTGTCGCATACAGATAATTCCCAGTGCCTGGATGAGTTGTGGGGAGTTTAGCAAGCTTCGAGATAACCAACAGGGAGCAATGACAAGGTGGGTGGTCAGAGGGACGGTATTTCCCCTGCAACAGGAGGGCTCTTGTCTTCGTGGGAGACAGGATTGCTCCACACGCTGCTTTTGTCAGTGTAAAGCTTGGGCTCTGCACATAGTACTGTTCTTCCCTCTCCTCAAAGATGCCAGATGGAAAGGGACAGCTTATGCCGCTTCTCAGCGCTGCTGAATTTTAATCAGGTAGAGGACAATGCGTTGCACACAAAATGTTGCCATCTTTTGCTTACTCAGTAGTATACAAAAAGACAGGTAAGGATGCACCTATGCAGCGCATCTTGGTGGAGGATTAGATTATTACATTCACACAGGGCTTAATCTCCTGCATTCGGACTAAATCCTAACAAGTTTGATTCTTCTTTATGACGTGACTAAGAAAGAAGTAAGATTTGAAAGTAAGAAGTAGAATTTGTACCCTGTAGCTTACGGAGTCAGAACAATAAATGAGGATGTTCTAAGCACAGGCAACAGCCAAAGCACCTTTATCAGAAGCCCCCCCCTTGCTCTTTCTCTGCAGGCACCGATATCAGGGTAGGCCACTGGCACTGCTCTTCTTTTTGCTCACTGCATAGGGAATTAAACCAGGTCCTGAGAGAAACCCAGGATGATCCCACGCAAATCATTGTGGGATTCTTTTTCCTGAATTTACGGGAGTGCTGTCCTCACTACACCACCTAAAGACACACTCAAGTCGCAACCCCGCAGATACCCCCTGAGGAGTGCACAGCCTTCCCCGGTCGGGTACCCAAGACCACGCACGGAAGGGCCTGTGCGATGCTGCGGTAAAGGCGGGGCCCTCTGCCCCGAGCACCGCACCTGTGGTGCGGAGCGGCCTGACCCGCTGTACTCCGAGTGGGCCCAGGGAGCAGAGCACGCCCTGTGACCGACCTGGCTGCCTCGTAACGGCCCCACCAGCAGACTGCCCGCCGGGCAGCGCGGTCCCCCGACCAGCCGCAGGCGGAGATGTGGGAAAGACCGGCCGGGCCAACCCCGGCGAACTACAGTTCACAAGATGCACGGCAAAAGCAACGCTCCCGCCCCTATGCTGCCTTGTGGGGATGCCTTGCGACGCGCCCTGGGATTTGTAGTTCTGCCGAGCCAGGGAGCGGCCCGCAGCCAGTAGCCGCCCCTCCTGCTACGGACTCGCCTCCCCGTGATGCCCCGCCGCAAGGGTACGCAGAACGCGGCGTGCCGCCGGCGACGATCGCGGTGCCGGGGGCCGCGGGCGAGCGGGCGCAGCCGCTGGCGGACCCCAGGCACAGGCCGAGGGTCATGTCCGAGAGCGGCGGCGGCGGGGCCGCCCCGGGCGGAGGAGGCGGCGGAGCGGGCGGCGGAGGGGGCGCGGGAGGCGCGGCCTCCAGCTCAGGGCCCGGTCCCACGGACCCGGCCTCGCTGCCGCCCGGCGACGCGCAGCTCATCGCCATCATCGTGGAGCAGCTCAAGAGCCGCGGCCTGTTCGACGGCTTCCGCCGGGACTGCCTGGCCGACGTGGACACCAAGGTAGCGCCGCTGAGCCGGGCGGGCCGGCTGCCGGGCATATGGCGGGGAGCGCTTGCGGAGCGGGCGGGTGTGTCCTCCCGGGGCCGGAGCTGCGGGCACCGTCCCTGGAACACAGCTACTGCTGGCCGAAGGGGCACCCGCGTCTCTTCCCTTGTGCTGCCGCCGCGGTGCCCTACACTGGGGACTCGGGGTGGCCGGCCACGGGTGTCCTGCAGCTGCTGCAGCGCTGCTCGCTGCGGCCGGCAGCTGTCAGACAGGCGTCTTGGAGATGACCCTGGCTTGAAGCGACAGCGACACCCCGGAGGAGGAGACACGGGCCAGAAAACAGGTTTGCCCTTTCCTTCTCTAGCGCAGGCCTTGTTAGGAAGACGGTTTCCCATTTAAAAAAAATTGCTTCTCCGGAGCATTTCCAAACCAATCATTTAAGATTTGTTTCTTGAGTTCTCAGGCTATTGCTTCAAACTAATTTCTTCCTCAGTCACAATATGAACTCCTGAGCTTTTGTTGGCAGTATTGAAGTCAAGTTGTTCACAGCTACCCTGTCAAAATTAAACACTGATGCTATGTTTTCCCAAACTCTTAGCAAGAGGCCCGCAGTGGGACCTGCAATCATAATTCTAGGCCACCCCAGCAGCTAGCACAAAACTATTCCCAGAGCTGTCAGGTCATCTGCCCAGAGCAGCCATAGGTCAGAGCAGCTTTGTTGTGATATATATATCCTGCCCAGGACAGACACTGCACCTCTGTTAACCAACCCTTTAACTCATCATCCCATATACATATCAAATTCTAAATCACAAATGTTGCCAACTTATCATTCTTTCCCTGCACAGTACCAGGACCTAGATGGTCCTGGGTATTTGTATAGGTCTGTTAATTCAATTCCTGTTCACTGAAATTAAATTTCCACTCATAATAGTGTCACAGAAGCAAATAATTAAGTTCATTGTTAATGAGAATATTATCCAGTTTTCTAGGAATATTGTGGTGGAAGATTTCCAGACAACAAGAACTCTGCTTGAACAACAACTGTCTGCACATGCAGTTTGCATTTCACTGTGGCCAGATAATAATTTAAAAAGCAATCTACCCAGCTATTTAATTTTTTTTAATAGCATAGTGACCAACTGTTCTTTGCAATAACCAGTTGTGTTCTTGGGTAAAACAAGCTTAGCTTTGTTCAGAAAGTGGAAGGATGGAGGATAACAACCGAACAGTAGTGTATGTACATGACAAAAGATGTACTGTGAAGGACTCTGGCAGGGGATTGTTTTGAGGTCTTTTAGCTGTTTAACCGGATTTTTTTTCTCCTTTTTTTAGCCAGCCTATCAAAATTTGAGGCAGAAGGTAGACAATTTTGTATCTACCCACCTGGACAAACAGGAATGGAATCCAGCAATGAACAAAAACCAGTTACGAAATGGGCTAAGGCAGAGTGTGATTCAGTAAGTAAGCAAGATTCTGTAAAATAACAGTCGTGTTATTTGATAAGTAACATGTATCTCATTTAATTATTTAACTTAGGTGATGTAATAAGAATTTTCAGAATAAGGTTTATCACAACACTTTCTGTGGCGCTCTCCCACATTTTGTTATACTAATGGATGCAGTCAACTTCCAACAAAAGGCTTACACTGCTTTAACTGAAGTTTGTATTTTTGTGAGCTTAACAGCATGGGAACACACTCCTGCTTGCTGTAGAGCCAAGTTATTGCTGCAAATAGCCAGAGTTACACCTGCTAGCAAACTGTGTCTGATGTTCTGAGCTGAGTTACGTTGATCTTTATCTTTGGAAATGAGAAGAGCCTGCCTCACCTGAAGAAAAAAAACCTGAAAGTGCCAAAGCTTAAGTGGAGTAGAACACTAGCAGGCAGTAATGGTACTGAGCTGGCCTGGTTTCATGCAGCAAGGGGTAGCTTTTGTACAGCTATTTAATATTACATTTCCAGCACAGCAGGAAAGTCAGCTTAAACTATGCTGCTTAATGATTTAGGTTCAGTAGCTCTGGCTCCTAACTCATTGCAGCCTGAGGTATGAGCCTTGGCTTGTTTGAAAGTCATGGATAAAAACTTGATAGTAAAAGTCGTGGGGAGAACGACAGTAGGGAACTTGACAATGGCATTTATTCCTATAAGGAAAGCTAGTAGAATATTTCACACACAGAATAAACTGTTTCACAGAGCACTTGATAAAACATGTTAAGTCATTAGTATGTAACATTAGTTTGTTTAATCTGTAATTAGAGAAGGAGGTGTCCACTGAAGTACAGAATTTATTGTCTTTACTTGGAGTCCTTGAGACATGTTGTCATTTAATACTTCTTTCTATTTCATGTTACTCTACCACTAGAATGAAGCAGGCAATTGAAAAATGTTGTATCAGAGAGCCTGGAATGAGAAGAATGTAAAGTGCTCCCTTTAAGTAGGCTGTTGGTATCAAAAATAGACACAGAGTCCCTGTAGCTGCTGGAGTTGCAGGGCTGCAACTGGGGGTGTCCAGATGTGCATGTCCTCTGCTGCGTGCACAGGCACGTGCTGTTACCTGGAGGTGATGTGATGTACCATGACCCTGCACCCACTCCCCAGCATTCATGGCCTTTATGAGTCTCGTGGCTCCTTTTCTGAGCACCAGGAGCATCTGCATTTCCCAGCCCCTGCTCCCTTGCAGACATGACTTAAGCCTGCTAGACAGGCTGTGCCCCACAATCCAGGAGTCTGACACAGACCCTGAAGTAATAAGTCTCTAATTACTACTATTCAGTTCCAGAAACTTTGCTGTGTGCTACATGTGCTTTTTATAATTAATACCCATCTGTCTAGACTAACAGTTACAAGGGGTGAGCTACAGTAATGTTATTAGGGGTAGGCTGCTTCTCCCTCCAGTCAGCCAAAAGAAAAGACTATGCTCTCACCTGCCCTCCTGCTTAGAATAGCTTGCTTCCCTTGTTTGTGCCAAAATGTGTTTGTTTGCTTTCATATTGGCCTCATTTCCACATAAGCCCTATTAAAGTGGCTCTTGTCCAACATGTCATTTAAGTACCTGGGAGACCAGATGACAGTTGTTAATTCTGTGGGGAGAAGCGAGAGGGGGTAGGGTAAATAGGTGATTGAAACAACTCCCTGTTAAGGATCTACTGAGTGAGCTGCAGTTCTCACCATGTTAATGCTAATTGCAGTTGACAGGAGTGCTCTGGAGAGTTACTGAAGGAGATTGGGGAGAAGTTTTTCAGAGTTGCTGAATGACTCCTTTGTCTTTGTTCAAGGTCAGGAATGCTGGAAGCTGGAGTGGACAGAATTATTTCTCAGGTGGTGGATCCAAAACTAAACCACATCTTCAGGCCCCAGATAGAGAGGGCGATTCATGAATTTTTGGCTGCACAGAAGAAAGAGGAAAGTGTGCCAGCTCCTCCTCCAGAGCCTGAGAATAAGGATCCTCCTGCTCCATCTCAGGATGCCTCCTAAAGGTCTTGTATCTCTGCACTTACTACTTACATTTTTATATACCTCATCTCTCTCTTTTGTATAATGTAAGACAGAGCAGACATTGTATACTTCCTGGCTTGACAGGGAGGACACTTCCATCATCAGCATGCTGTCAGTGTCACAGTCATCTGAGCTGCTTCCACTTAAGTATCTGCTAAAAATATATTAGGACTGAAGACATAAGTATGATGTAAAACAGCTATCAAGGAACACCATGGACTCTGCCAGTGCTGGTTTTAGATCAAGCCAAAAGGCTTTTTATTCCAGTAAAAGCATATCCAGCAGTGATTGACATAGAATTGGCTGGATAGCTTTCAGACAATATCAAATGGATTAAAAATACATATCTTTTACTGAAATACATCTGGAAGTAGAGTGGTGACAAGTTACTGTGATTTAGCATTGAAAGTTTTAGATAGCTCTTCTTTAGAACATACACTGGAGTGTTGAATTGTGACTGAAATATTCACTGCTGGAGTAAGGGTAATGTGTCTGGGAGCGAGTAACTGTTCATTCCAAATTGATTGTTTTAAATAGAGCAACCTGTATCTTTCCAGCTGAAAAGACTGAGGGTGTGTGTTGTAAACAAGTTCATTCTGCTTTTGTGATTAAAATAACTCAAGGGGCCTCAGGGGGCTGTAACTGCTACTCTGTCATAACACAAATAACTGTGCACCCATCTCTGCTAAGGCTCTGTATCTTAATGTTGATTTGAGTATTTAGGCCTGTGTGCACATTACTGAGGAACTACTATCTTGATGGAAATTTTCAACCTGCAGCTTTGAGGAACTTAAAACCATAGTGCATGAAAGGAAGTTAATTGTGAATTGTTCTTACAGGGCTTTCTGAAAGCAAAACTTTTCCATATAACCTAGAGTTGATTTATTAAGAAGGAGTAAGCAACCTACAAAAGCTGTTCTTATTCTTAGAATGATGAGAGTAACTAACAAGGTTTTTAACTTAATAGTAGAAGTTAAAGTGCCTGTAGTATCATCTTGAGTTAGTTATCAGTAACTTGCAGATTTAATGCCTTGATAGATCTTTGTATTTGTCTGTTCAAGTAAAGTCCATTATAACCTTCAGCTAAGTGCAGCAATTAATATATTCTATTCTCTATTCAAATGCATTTACTCATGAAGGTGCCATCCTCTATAAACTCTCTTTTTTCTTGCAGTGAGTTCCTGATATTAAGCAGCTACAGTTGCAAATATGTGTCCTGTTTGAGTGGCAATTGACTGCTTGTTCCATTGGGTGCAGGACTGCTGCCTGCCAAAGATGACTAACCTTTATCAGACATGGGGAAGCACACTGAAATCAGTGAAACTCAGATGCACCAGGAGCTCTGCGTGTGAAGGGACCCCAGAGTGTGAAGAGATTTTTGCTATTAACTGCAATACAGGGAGCAGCCTGGGCTGTTCTCATGCCTTCGGGCAGGGGGTGGGGAGAAAAGGGGATTTGGCACTTGCCTGATGGGAGTCAGGGAAGTGGTTTGAGATGATACTGGGCTTGGGAGCAGGAAGAAAAGATGTTTTTGGGGGGGTGGGGTAGTCTCAGACCAAGAGCTGTCAGATTTTCTTTTGATATAAGCCAGATGAGAGGAAGTGTCTTACACCTCTGCTGCACAGCACAGCACTGAGCAGTGGGTGCCAAGTCGGGTGTAACTCCTTGCACTGCCTGCTTTGGGAAAGACAGTTCCTGTTTCAAACTGGAAAGAACAGGATCAATTATCTAGATTATTTCTGTTGCATTGCAGGGAAATGTTTACAGTTGGCTATGACTATAGCTGATTTAATTTTTATTTCCCAGATAACTCTGGGAAGCAAAGGGCACCAGAGTGATCAGTTTGAAACTTGTCTCTTTCAACTTGAAAGACTTTTCTTTCCCATGAAATTTCTCAGGTGTCTAGTGGAAACTGTCCTATGCTTTCAGCTTGAATGCATGCAGAGTCCTCTGGATGACAGTCAAGTAGAGAATGTGATCAAATATTCTGCCAGCAAATGTCCATACCTTTTGCAATAAAAGACTTCAAAAAGCATCTCTGACTCCTAGGTTTATTCCAGGATTTTTTTCTTAAGGAAAAACTACTTAAAGGAAATACAGGAGTCCTGATTGCTGGAACCCTAATGGAAGTGTGACCTTGCACAGTTCATATATTAATCCATGTCTGACAACATGGGATGGATATTAGTATTCCTCTCCATATAAGGTGTCCCAAAAACTGTAAAGTCAAAGAGCTAACCTGACCTTACTTCACATCATTTATGAGCTATAAATCCTGAGCAAGTTCAATCTGGTGCTGATGATGGTAAAGGCATGTTCAACCTTGTGAAAACAATGCAATTCTGGTAATGGGCTAGAGCTGTTTCTTTTTTATTTTATTTTCCTTTTCAGACAGGAGTCAAGCTAATGTTTAAATACTTGCTATTCATGGGTCACATCTACCTCAGCTATAGCCTTACCCATAGACCTTGCATGTGAATAGCTTCAATACCAGCTATGCTCTACTCCCTTTTCAAACCAGGTAATTTGTCAGGAAGATTAGAAGATTGGAATGTGGTCTAATCTTATAGCTAATTTATTTTTCTTAGTATCTCCTTTGAACACAGATGTAGCAAGGGAGAGGATGTCTGGTGTTTTAAATCCTTCCAAGAGGCCTCTGAATGTCACCACTGCAGTAAGTTTTCACTCTGCACAGTGCTGTATAGTCCTGCTGATACATGATTTTTACAATCAATATATTTATCCCATTTAAGAGTGTTCCTCTCAAATGGGAACTGAAATGCCCTTGCTTTTTTGTGATAATATTGGCTGCAACCTTCCTGATATGGCTTGAAAAAGCTGTATTTTGGGATAATCTGGTTGTGAGGCTTGACTCACTGAAACATAGTCTGTTCCTGCTCTAAAACAGGACAAGGGGTATGTAAGGAAAGGGCTCTTCTCCCACATGTTGATTTGGTGGTTAAAGACTTCTCTTCAAATCAGTAGTAGGTGTTTTCTCTTAGAGCCTTAAGGGTAGCTCTTGGCAGGAAAAGATCTGCCTTTTTCCTCCTGGTAGGGTGTCCCGACCACTTTTTTGAAAATGAGCCATTTATGCAGGGGGAAAAAAAAAGTTCAAGAGTCTAGAAAGAGAGTGAAAATCCTGACTGCTTAAGCAGATTCTGGATTGCAGCAGTGTAAGTTGAGGAGCAGGGGCACCTGTTCAGTTTTAAAAAGTAGTAAGTAGAGCTGAATTTATGGCAGTGAATAGAGAATCTGTTTCCTACCTCTGACAAGGGCTTTAACAGGGTGAAGAAGAATAGATTCAGCCACCTTTTCAAAAGGTTTTTCCATTGTTCTGCCTTGCAATGTGGTGCTGTGTTAACCTCTGAACATGAATGCTGAGCTACTGCTGTGTATGCATAGTGCTGGGCCTTTAGCTGCTCCCAGCCTATGCACAGTGCCTGATTGCATTGAATCAGGGAGCCTTCCCATCAGAACTGAGGCACCTAACAAGATTAGGCAGCCAATACATGGTTGGGATCATAATCTTTAATGTTTGAGCTCTAAAGTCCTTGGTTTGGATCAGAGCCTTGGCAGTAACAAGCTTTGGAAGCATACCTTACATCTAACTGAACAGTGAGAAAACCACTGAGTTCTTACCATGGTAGTGCCCTTTGATTGCATACATTTGTCTTTGGCAACTGATAGAAACAAGATTCCAGCCTTAATAGTTCAGTGATGCTGGAGAAATCTTCACACCAGAACAAAAAAAAAAGTTTGTACCTACTGTAGAAATAAAATAATTCCCCTGTGGAGTAGGACAGTAGATTGGTCAGCTTGCATTGCTATGCTGGATCTGTTCAATACAGCCTAAAGGGTCTGGGGAGGCAGACAGGTTAAGACACTGGAGTAATTCAAGAGCAATTAGATGCCTTTATGGACCTGAAGGGGCAGGACTGTACAGTAGGAGGATGATCCTCAGCAGATCAAATGGGCATTCTCTTTGATCTCAGAGTCCTTACATTCAAATTGACTGTTTGTGTTCCCTGGATAGTCAATGTAGTACCCCAAATTTGTTACCAGTTGAACATATTCTTGCTTTTAAGAAATTTCAAGAGATGGCAGCATTTCTTCATCTGCTCCACTAATAATGTGAAGGAGCTTATAAGCTCTTCTGCCTCCGTGGCTTTGCCTGTCCCAACCCTGTGCATTTGCTTCTGCCAATTCAGAAGATACTACTGCAGTTTACAGGGAGTTTGAGGTGCATTCTTGGAAAACCAGCCTGGCTGCTCAGGCCTGTGGAAATGCTGGAGTCCAAAGCCTGCATGTGCCACCTGGCTTGGTGGGTAGGTAAATACTAGATAAGGAACTAATAGGTACAACTTCCCCGTAGAGTCTTACTAGTCCACAGCCATGTCTGGCTAGTTCTTTTACCTTTCTTGCTTGCCTATAAAATTAAGATAACTTTACCCTCCTATATAAGTCTGGAAGTGGGGAGTGAGTTGGGTGCTATATTTATCCCAATACAATAAAACAGAATGGACAGCACACAAGTACATGTACCCATGGGTAAGCTGTGGGATACTGTACACATTTTAAGGATTAGATATAGCTGAAGTCCCACAGAATCCTCTTGAAACTCCCATCTTGCTGGCCAGACTAGAGGGGTTAATTATACCATTTAGTGTCAGATTGTGACTCTGGAATGAGAGGCAGATGAATTGAACTATGAACCAACGAACACAGTTTCACAAGCCCTGTGAAAGAGGAAAAAGCTCACCCAAAACTACAAACCCATCTAGGATTGCATTGCCATGCATCAGTCAATCACAGCACGGATCAATCATGGCCAAGTGGCTTAAGAGGCAGTGCCTGAAAGTCTATCTGTTGCTTGGCTCTTAAAGGAATTATCACACATCCCATATGATTAAATACAGTAAAACCAAAATACACCCTGATCTCAAGGTGGAGGAAGAAGATGGAAGAGCAGGGTGCCACTGATGATGGCCTCTGGAAAAGCCACAAGTAGATATCAGCACACTTCTCTCCAACACTGCTTCAGCTGCTGCACTTGCCTGGGCAGCCTTTGGGCTTGATGGATCACTCGGGTCACTAAGCCAGACATGCCAGAGCACAAGGAAGTGGGCTGTGTTAATTAACTTTCTCCAGTTGACCCTTCTGGCAAAAGCAGGGTTGAGAAATTCATCTGAACACCAACTGTATAGCCCAGGTTTTTCTAGCTTTCCTGCAAAGCTGGGTGTCCTGATGGGTTTATAACCTATGTATCCAAGTCTCAGCAAAATAGAAAATGGCCCTGTCCTGCACTCCAGATAATCCAAATCTCTACTGGATACCTAATTCTAACAAATTTTTACATTGAACTCTAATGCTCTTTAGTCAGAGACAAGTATAATCAGGTTCTCCTGAGTCAACCAACTAAATTTTACAATCTTACTAGGGAAAATAGAGAAGAACGGGAGGCTTTCTTAGTTGTTCAGTGAGTTCTCATATTATGCAGGCATCTCAGTTCAAGCGTTACTTCCAGCACCACAGGTTTTTTCTTCCTTTCCCACAATTTTCCCTTCATATTGAAACTACAGCCCTACAACAGTTTTGATGTTTTTTCTTTTGACAATGTTCCAAATGTTGTCATGTTAGGAAAACTGAGAGCAGAATTCTGTCACCTTTCCCCCCTTATTCCTGAAAAATATATGTGTAATGCACACCACCAGACACACAAAGCAATCTGGGTTGAATCATCTCAGGAGACATCTCACAATCAGCTCAGTGCTGCTAAGTGACATAGTGGTTTGACCTTGGTTGGATACCAGGTGCCTACCAACCTGCTCTATTACTCCTTCCCCTCTCTCAGATGGACCAGGGGGAAAAAATAAGCTGAAACTTGTAGGTTAAGACAAAGTCGGGTTAATGAAAAAGCAAAGCAAGGCCGTGAACAGAAGCAAAATAAAACAAAGATTTATTCTTTATTTCCGATCAACAGGCAACGCCTGGCCCCCTTTCTGGGAGGAAGGACTCCAAATGCATAGCAGTTGCTCTGAAGGAAAGCAGATGCCTACCACTCCTCCTCCTTTTCCTAGCTTTTATTGTTGAGCTGACATCATACAGTCTGGAATATCCCTTTGGTCATTTTGGGTCAGCTGTCCCAGTTCTGTCCCGTCTCAAGGTCTTGTTCACCACGTTCCACTGGGTGGGGAGGGAATGGTGAAAAACATCTTTGGTGCTGTGCCCTGCCCAGCAGCAGCCACAACATGGGGGTGTGATCAGCACCTTTGCAGTTCAGTGTAAAGCACAGCACTGGGAGGGCTGCTGTGGGGAAAATGAACTCCAGCTCAGTCAGTCCCAATACACAAATAATAACAAAAAAATAACTCACTGAACAAAGACTCAAGCCCAACTAGTTTTCTGCCCTCATCAGCTATTTTACCGACTAGTAGCTAGTCCACTGGCAAAAAGAAATAAGAAAAATTCCATTATATATTCCACTATTTTCCAGTGACATTTCTTCCATTTGTAACCACATCCATCCTAGAGTTAGCACATTGTCTCCATCTGGTAGAGCTGAACCCAACCAAAGTCTCCAGATCAATCCAGAGTAACTATGAGCAGGTTTGTTAGATCAGAGCCCTGAAACCAAACTCCTCCATCCAAGCATATCTGGTGAAGGGAGGACAGCCAAATGAGAAAGACTACTATGTTAGATGATCCCTCATCTTCTGTTCCTTCACTCATTGGTACCCAGGCCTTACTCATCCTTCAAGTACTCCCACATCATGGTAACATAGCTCCAAGTTTAAAATTTATTACAGAATTCATAACTAGCCCAGTTTTGAATCATCATACCAGATAAGTAAGGCACATGGATTCCCAGTATACAGGTCAGGCAGGGAAAGGGGAAGGGGAATAATCATGACTGTCTGGAGAAAAGTCCAAACCACAGCTCTGACTCCTTGGCACAAAGAAGGATCAAGCTTGTCCCCCTGTTGGGATAGAGGGTCAAACCAACCCCTGCCCCAAACACTGAGCTAGTCATTGCCAAAGCACTCTCAATCCACACTGGAATCAACATAGGGGTCTTGAACTGAAACCACATCCAGCTCCACTTCCTTTCCTGTTTTTAGGACAAGCATGACTGGTTTTAACAAGGCACAGCCAATATGTTTGGAAGAGAGAAATTTCAATATATCATTTTGATTTCAGCCAGAAGAAGGGGTGCTGGGAGGGTTAGAAATCATACTGAGAACATTTAATGCAACATTTTATTATCTTTTCACCACAACAACAGAAAGAGCAAAAGCAGCACCCACTGTCAGGCTCATATGCCACCAGCTTTGCAAACACCACTATGTGGGACTACAAGCATCACTGGCTGAGTTTTCTAACAGCATCTTATTTTTCAGCATATGGTGTATAGCCACAATCACTGCTGAGCAGGATCCTGTTACCAACTTTTTGCTAACATGGAGACCCCTTCTCCAGTTCCCAGTTCAAACTCATAAGGGACTGGAGTGGTTTAACTATTCCACAGATACTTTCCTGTCTACACTGTAGTGAAAAAATATATTTTACCAGCTTCCTTAAAGGTAGGTCAGCTTAACTCCTTGTGAGCAGTCAAGGCCCCTCATATCCAACCCCTAAAGCTTACAAGCGGAGGGCTGCACCCTTTCCTCCCGACCAAAAAGTTTGTGGAGTGTGGCTATTCCGAATCTGGCCATAAGAGGGAGATAAACCATTGCTTCATTTCGCAGCCTCGATGCTTCCTTACCAAACCTGAGCAGATACAGGACTCGGAAGCCTTTGCTGACTTCTGAGTGAATCAGCTCAGCAAGATGTGGAAACAGCTCTCACAAAATGTTTCCATGAACTCTGACTGTACTTGTCTAATGCAAATCACACAGCAGGCACTGCAATTTCTCAAGAGTTTTAATATGGGAAACTAATACCAATTAGAGTTAGGGGAGAAAAGTGATCAGCCCAAGTAATCCGGGATGAAAATACAGATTTAGGACGTGAAACTGTAAATTTTGACCTACCAAATCTGTAATTCACTGATCTGGTGTGAACAAGCTTGAGGCTAAAACACTCACAGTAGTGCCAGGGACCCCAGATGGTAGTGCCACGAGATGATATCAGAACCATAACTTCAGTTCCTGCATTTTTGTAATTCAAGTGCCGAGCCCACAGCAGTGCCAAGTCAGCCTTAGAAACATGACTGAGCAGTAACCAGCCCAGCAGTAACTGCCCTTGTCTAGACGCCGTCAGAAGCCACAGCACAGAGAAATTCGCTACCTCAGCCATCAGACTGGGAACTGGCTCCACCAAAAATTCCCTCCAGCACTGGGGCAAGCCCAAGGAAAGGCACAGGTAGCAAAATGCAACAAGTTCAACCCACCTGTCCAAGCTAAAGCAGTGTGTGGACCTTGCATTCCTTATTTTCGTCTTTCTGACTCTCATACAAGGAAACCCGTGCCTTTTGCACTAATGTTTTCGTAACAGATACCTGTCCACTTAGAAAAATATAAAAAATCCCCAAACCAGTTCAGGTCTTGACCCTACAAAGAATACACACAAGTATAAGAGGGTGCAGTTTGCTTTACAGAGTCAGAGCCTTTGGGAAGTCCAAGCAACATCATACAGTAAATGCATCTGTTTTGGAGGGGATTTGTATCAGAGACCAGTGACACCTGTGAGTTTTGTATTTCATTGCAACTCTGCAAAAGGGAAATAAAATAATCCTACTTCAGAGAATGCTCACAGAATGTCACCTTTTCTACAAGGGGGCAGCACAACTGTAGCAAAAAGAGAAAAATCCAGACATAAATTTTCCCCCACAGCAGTCCCTTTAAAACATCAACATGTTAATCATCCCCTTCCATCTCCTCACATAACACCATTCACCTTTTTACCAGATCCTCCTGCTAAGACTTGGTCCTCCAGGTAGTTATCTACAACTTTTACCATAAGAAGACAGCAAAAAAAGGACTGTTTCAACCAAAACAACCAGCCTCAGACATCACCAACACCAGCTCCTGAGCTGGTCTCCTCCAACACCAGTTTGAGCTCCACACCTTCCACTTGCTAACTTCTCCAATCAGCAAAGATCATGCTACAAATACAAGACCTTGCAAAATGCACCAGACCAACATTAAACATTCCAAGAAAATCCAAAGAAAGGCCAGTTTAACCTTACCTTGCTTTGGAGAGCCATCCACTCCAGTCTACGCCAGGCTCTGGCACACACTGTGTCCTCTGTCTGCCTCAGCCCCAGGTGCAGGGGCTCTGATGAGCAATTGAGCTCACCTGGAACCCAGGGCTCAGCTGAGCCATTGTCTTCCCTCCCCACCCCAACCTCCTTCACCTGCAAAAAGGATAGCCAGCTATCTCCAACCTTGCCTGAACTGCCACTTCCTAGAGGGGAGTCTGGATTTAGCCATAATTTGATGCAAAAAGCCCACCTTTCCTGAAATGGTGTAGAAAAGGGGATTGGGCAGCTGCTGGCCTCACAGGTCATACCTGTTGGTTCCAGCTTGCCACTGGCTCAAGCACACACTTGGCAGCTCCCCAAAGATGTTACTGCTTCCCTAAATATCCCACTCCCTTCACCCAGGGGTGTCATGAAGGTGTAAGGGGTGGGGAGCATCTCTCAGCCACCCTCAGTGGCTTGTTATGGGCACAGATTTCTTTCCCCGTTGTGAATAGGAATAAGCCCAGCATCATTTCTCTGAGTTACTCAGAGGGCACCAGAGTAGCTGGGATGTCACTTCATCATGCACTGATCTACCTCAGCCTCCCCGGCCCCACTGTGGTTAGAGAGCCTCAGGGGTCCGTCAGACGCCAGCTCCAGCTCCACCATGCACGGGGAGGGGGTTGCTGAGGCAACAGCTCGCCTTATTTAACTGTGATTGAACCCATCTCACCCTCCCCCAGCCCGCCCGCCACTGCCGACGTGCGCAACCGAGGGTACAGCTTTTAGTAGGGTGGGATTTTGCAGCCACTGGATTTATGGGATGTCCCCGGCCAGCTGCCCTTGCCAGCAGCCCTGGGACAGCAGCTTTGCAAAGCTCCAGGGCAGACAGCAGCTTCCCCAGCCTGCAGGTTGCCCTCTACAAAGGGCAAATGGGTGAAAAAGAGTTTTATGAAAAAGACAACCTGGAAGAATCATTCAAGAGATTAGATTTTTTTTAGATTTGTGTTTTAGTTTTTCTTTTGGAGGAACATATAATCACAGTTATTCAGACCAAAGCCGAACTCCATCCCCAAAACGCTGCTATTTTGCCATTTGGCACCACCCTCATTGCAGGGCTGCTGACAACAAGGGGCCGAAATGGGTTCAGTCACCCTAGAGCACAGTTCTCCCCAAAACAGCGGTGTTTTTTTGGGTGGGAAGGAAACCAGTTCTCTGGTTAGGAGATTCACTGATTCTCAAATCAAATTTTCTCACAAATCATGCATTTTGGTAAGCTGGTCTTCTCCATAGAAAACAGAAGAAAAAGTGGAGGCTTGGTGGGTAAACCTCACCCTGGTCCCTGTTGGTTCAGCTAGTGTTTTATAGGCTTTGTATCAACATGGGGTTTGCTGTCAGGGTTTCATGGGTGGCACCAAGGCTGGCATGCAGGCCCCAGCAGGGGGGATATCACATCTACCACAGCCTCACTGCCATGAAGAGCTGCCTGAAGTTATAGTGGGAATTTGTGCATGAAAACCAAGGAAACACATGAATGAAGTTCTGCCACATGTGGAAGAACCATCTTCATGCCATGGTATCTTTAGGGGCAAGGGCTAGGAGGTCTGCATCACTGCACAGAGCACATTAAAGCCCACATGAAGCCCCTGAAAGCACCTGCAGGCAATTGATTTCTTGGTCAATACTGCAGATGCACAAAATTCACTGAAGCATTCACTTGGGTATCTTTTCAATTAAACATTAGGACCCTCAACAGTTTGTCAATCCTTAGTGAACAGCCATTAGAGAGAAGCGTTCACTACCCTGAAGTCAGGGAAAAATTCCAAGCTCATAATAAAGAAATGTGGCCCTGTAGCTTTTCCTGAACAGGATTATTCCAAGTCTAAGGACAAATCTGTGTTTTGCTCTGATCACTGTCATCTCACCACTAGATGCATTCATAAGATGATCATTAGCCTTGAAATTTGGTTTTACCAGGATAGATAATAACCCCCAGTCAGTGTCTCTCAAGCTCAGAGCCTCATCTCTCATGCCCAGATGAAAAACCTCTCCCAGACAGAACAGCTTCTGGAGGCTTCAGAATCTAGAAGAAAGCAGCTCTGAGAAGCAGCAGAAGGACAGATGACAGAACTGCTTTTATTGGTTTGAATCTAACTGTGATGAATAATTTGTAATCTTTGTAGATGTAAGATGTCTGTCATCTCACCATCTAACCTGGGTGAAAGCTTTCTACTTGACTGCAAAGAGTGAAATCAAAGTGATATTATTGAAACTGGACTGAAAACAGGCTGGACTCAGATACCAGCCTGCAGGACACCAAATCACTGGGAGTTACTGGAAGGTGATGAATGGAGAATACTCCCATCCAAACCAGCAGTTCAGACTTCTGCAAGCGTTAACCCAGGGCAGTTGCAATGTGAGATCCCATCCAAGAGAAATAAAGGCATGGAAATAATGTTTTTGGGGACTGGAAAAAGGCTCCAAAAGAAATAAGTCTATAAGATACTGGCTCATAATAGTAATTAAACCACTCTCCCTGAAAAGCAGCTGATATGTGGCAAAGAATTGGTCAAAACACCAAGGTTGTGGAGTCTCCATCTCTGGAGACACTTAAGACCCGCCTGGATCTGTTCCTGGGTGACTTGGTCTGGGTGATCCTGCTCGGGCAGGGGGGTTGGACTAGATGATCTTCTAGGTCCCTTCCAACCCCCAACATTCTGTGATTTTAATCAGAAATAACTAGACAGCCATTTACCAGTGTCAGTGGGAGGAAGAGAGCCTGAATGGGCACAGATACCCCTAAACAAAGTTCTTCGAGAAAGGTCTGAGGAATATGAGGAGACTGAAAACAAGAAGATTGAGACTACCTGTGCTGCAGCAGCACCTTGCCTGGGACCAGTCTATTCGCATCCACCACCTTCCCACAGGACTTGTTTCGCTCTGAAAAACAATACATAGTAATATTGTTGAAATTACATCATCCTGAAGATCTGAATTTACAGAAAAAAATATACAAAAATCAGAGGCAAGCCTAAGTGGCAATAAAATTTCAAAAGGTTTTAAAAGTTCTAGGAATCCTGAGCATTTTATTAAGTGAACCAGTGATCTGCAGTAAAAACAGCTTTGGGTTTGACTCTTCAATCTTACTTTTTCCACATTGCTTTGAGCTTTCAAGATCTTAAAGAGTTCAGCCTGCAATGCACTGTGGGCTGCCGGCAGGGAATAAGTTTGTAAAACATTATGTGCCACTTCTGCAGAATATGAGTCCTTCCCATCAGCTCTCTCATTTCTAGAAGAAGATCATAATAAGAATAAAAGAAGAACAAAATCCAACTAATAGGACTTTAAACAATCGTAAAGCAAATTATGACAACAATTATGACAGCTCAATGCTTGGCAACATATTCACCTTTCCCAGATGTCAGAGAATAAGCTATTTTTACTGAAAAAAGGATTATAGAACCCAGAGATTATTTGGACATCAGCAGCAGAAAATGATTTAAAGTGACTTGAGCTTTAAAAATGAGGTTTGGAGGCAACTCATTTGGCTTTGTTTTTCTGGAAGAGGGGACAGGCCACTTCACATTCTTGGTGCAGGATCAGCCTCTTCACTAGAATTCCTATCAGTCACATTTAAATATGTGCAATATGTAACTTTTCACTCTCGGGACCTAGACATTTAATAGGCTTTAATTTCACACTTTGGCATTGGATAAGATGAAAGTGGCACTTCCTCCTTTTGGGCACGCCAGGTCTTCCTTTTTTTTCCAGTTTGTTTTTTTTTTTCTTCTTATTCTGCATAGAGCAAACAATTCCCCAGATGACATTATTTCCCTGTTCCCATTCCATTCCAGTCAAGCCATAGTTTCATCTGCCATCACCAGTGTCCTTCCATTTGCAGTTGGTGACCACCAGTGCTAACTTTTATCCATCCATCAGATCCATCAGTCCCACTCAAGCCCTGTGCTCAGCCTTCTCCCTGAGCATCTGCTGTGCTCACCAAGTCCGTTAGGGCAGGAGCACATCAGCTCCATGTGGCAGAAGCACTTCATCCATTGTAATATTGAGTTTCAACATGCAGACTTCAGTTATGTGACCCAGAATATTTGACCTGATGTCAGAGGGGGCCTCAGGCTATTGAGATATTTCCCCAGGGCACCCTGCCCTCTTTCTACCAAAGGAATTTGATCCAGCAACAGGAAAGAGTGAGAATTTTCAGCTGTCCTCGTCCCCTGTGAAACAGTCTGTGCTATATGTGCCTAATGTAAGGTGTCCCTTACCCTCTCACTTTCTCCTCTTCCTCTCTAGGTACTAATCCTGAACTAATATCTACGAATAACTACACAAGGTACTGTGATAAGTTCTTGCAAACACAACTTCTTTTTTCCTTTTTCATAGCAACTTTTACAGCACCAATATCCTAGATGGGCTCCAGAACTGCAAGGTGTTAAACAGCAGATAACCCTGTTCTCCACTGAATTCAGGGCTGGCCAGAGGCCTGCAGTATTTTGCAGAATCAGACTGCATTTGTGGGAATTGATTCATCCTTCACTGAAATCTAGAGACTTATCATAGCAGAGAAGGGAAGACATTTAACACAAGTAAACCATAATATTTTAGGATTGTAAACAAAAGCTACAGTATCATGGAATTAAAAGGAAAACAAAGTTATAAAATTATAAAATGTGGGATTTTCATTGTTTCATCAGGTTGGTATCTCAGTTGTACATCCCATTAGAAAAGTAGGGTCTCTCACAGTAACCCATGGACAGTGTTAGCTTGCCAACACCACTAACTAGCCCTAAGAGCTGCTAACTTCTGCAGCTGAAGGTTGGAAATCTCTCCTAAGCCACTCAGCCATTCACTGCCACCACTCATGGCACATCGCTGTCTACAGAGGTTTCTGTGGGAGGCTCCTGTGTGAGCACTGTGATGCCTGGTGCCCCTTTAACACCCACTTCAATATCCTGCAAAGAACTACATGTGAAACAGGGAGATTATTCCCGATACCAAAACTCATGGCAGTCAGGAGTGTCTGTAGGATAACAGTGTTTTCTAATCCTGCTGACTACACAAGGTGAAGTCCAGAACTCCCCTGGCTTTAGGAAAGTCAACAAACCATTTGTGTAGGAAAAAGCTTTTCAAATTCATTTTCTTGCAGTTTACTGTTTTCAAGCAGAGACTTATTTTTTATAAAAATAAAGAATGGTATCTGGCTGTAGAGTTATTACTGCTATTAGTTAAAATCAGCATAAAAAAAAAAATAAGACTGGTCTTTTCAGGCTTTCAACTTAGAGATTAAAAACTCTCTGAGGTTTTGCAGATGCCAAAATAGGCCTCAATTCTGCAAGAAGCCACCTCTGAATGGGCTGTTGCCCCTAAATGATACACATTTCATGGATGCCTGTCTATCTCCCCAGAGTCCCATATACCAAGACACATAGCGATACATCTTGGTTGAAGTGGCTGTTACTGGGCTGTAGATGATCCAAACATTATCAAGTTGCTGATGGAAAAGTAAATTTTTGGCCTTTGCAATAGTGTGGTCAAGAGTATCAGATAACAATTGTTTGATCTGGCTCATTTGTACACATGGCATCTAGAAACTGTGCTTCATTAGGCTGGAAGTATACAAAAGCAAAGCACAGCCTCAGTGATGAGGACAAAGTCAGGATCTCCTCTGTTCTGATTCCAGCTCCAGCTGGGATACCATGCTTGGGGTAACAATTTTAACCTTTCTGCAGCCATTACCCAACTTAAAAACTAGGAAAAGCAGCAACAACCTTGCCTGCAAACTGGCTTTGGGAGAATTAAGATTTGAAGAATGTTGTGAAGATTAAACCCAGACCCGAAACACACCCAAAACCATTACAGTTGCTTAAAACTGAACAGCATGATGGAGATAAGTACAGCTTCAGAGTCATTTGGAAAGTACAGAGAATAAGCACATCAATCGAGGCTGCTTCCTAAGGCAGACATCTAAATAAATGCTAATGAAGTCATTTCTCCAACACCTCCAGCCAATGGACGATTCAGTACTTAAAAGTAATAACAGCCGACAGAACAGATTGTCCGTTAAAAAGCAAGATAGAACATTGAAAAGCCAGAAAAGAAAGCAACAGTTTGTGCATTTCAGAGCTCTGAGAAACACTGTACCTTTGAGCCAGGCTTTTGTTCACATGAAGGGCTTTTTTCTTTCAGCTCTCCCTTAATTTCACTGCCTGCTTTATCATTCATGCTTTTCACTTGCCACGTACCCAGATGCTATAAGAATGGGCAGACTGTGGGCCTAACTGAAGTCTACTGACATCAAAAGGCTCCCATTGACTTTAACAGACATTTAACTTACCCTCTATAAATCACTGAAAGTCAGCGATTAAACAGACACCCCCTTTTGAATAGCAGAGAGACTAACATAACGCCCCTGAAATTTAGATCCTGTATTAACCCCAACCCTATATGCTTGGGGCATGTCTACATCTGCTTTATCTCAGAACCTCCATGCTGAGAGCATTTCAAAGGGAAGGAGGAATAGTTTATCTTCAAGTCAGTAGTAGAGAACTTCTGTAGTTGTGCCCCTACCAGCATTGCTATATTTCTTGGGAGTTGAGAGAATCTCACAGCAGTGCCAACCATCTGATCCCCAGATCCTGCTGTTAAACCATGATCTATATGAGAGGGTACCTGAAAGCTGGTGGATGACTTTAGGCAACCCACAGTGGAGGTTCATTTTTGGTCCATAACACACCCAATGTTACAGTGGCTGGGGATTGTGCTCCATGTACCTGCCCATTGGCACTTCTCCACTTCCAGATCATTCTCTTGAGTCTTCTGATGACTGGAAGAACTAGGAGCAGCCCATGTACTCCTGGCACTACATCAGTGCCGGGAGAACCCAGAGATCAAGATGGCTCCAATCCCAAATTTTTTGCAAGCTCTGCAACATGTGTTACAAGAAGATCCCCAGTATGACTGGGCTTGTCAGCACTAATTTGACCCTTCAGATGGATGATGATAGTTCCTAGGGTTTGGAATAGTTTTTTACACTTCCCAAACATCTTCAGTTTGCAAAAAGCAAGGGAGAAAAGCCAGGCTCTAGAACAATTCACACTGGGGTGAATCAGTGAAGTTGCCATCAAGGAAGCAGAGCCAAAGCCTGCTGGAGGACCAGGACCCACTATGTATTTTCTTCAAAGCATTTCTGCCAGCTATTAAATTTTGGCCAAATGTCCCACATATGTTTTCTTACCTTTCTCCAAGAACTGAAATTTTGGCCTTAGCTTTAAAACGTATTATTAGGCCAGCCATAGTCTTACATGAGGTCTAACAGATCCACCACACTTGGCATTTGCCTAAGCAAAAGACACATCCTAACAGCAGCACTCATTCTACCTGGTAACATTTTTATACCTTGGTCAGTTGAGTTTTTTGCCCTATAACTCTGAGGAGCCCTGGTCTATGCCTCAAGCCAGCTTTGGTCTTCCCTGGGTTGCCAGGTCTGTTAAGTTTCCCCACTGGCAGTGGATGCTCCTGTGCCACTGGCAAGCTCCCTGCTCAGTGACATCTCCTGATGTTCCCGAGGTCCCTTCCTGCCCTTGCTCCGTCCTGCACTACATCTGAGCAACGTGAAACTCTTCCCCTTTCCCAGCCCAGGCTGCCCCATTCAGCACACAGAGCAAGAGCCAGCCCAGACACTGACGGGGATGGGAGAGATTAGACCAGGATTAGATTTCGACCTTCTAGACGTTCATGTGAAGCGGCTTCTTCCGCTTTAACTACTTCCCTTACAGATTTGTCAGCCAAGGGCTGTGCCCAGACTGTGACAGTGTTGCACATACTGAATGCAGAGGCTTAGAAAGCAGCTGTGTTCACAGCTGAGGCTCATGGGCAGAGCTGCACAGCCATGTCTTTCGTGTCATCCACAGCCGTAGCCTGCAGCTAGTTTCCTTTGGTACAAGATTTCATCCCTGTGGCTCCAGCCAAAAGCTGTAGAGCAAGTTCACACTGCCATTCCTAGTCCCCTTCATGCTTTCAAAGTAGCCCTGACTACCAGAGCTGAGAGTTTTCAAGACAGAATGATTCTTTCCCTTTTTTTTTTTTTTTTTTTACAGTACTTCCATTTTTTTTCATTCACTTTACATTTCCTTCTCATGCAGTTTGATTTTGTCTTATCCTACTATGGCTGTCTCCTCACCACCCTTCACAGTGCCTCCCCCACTTCAGTAATGGTTGGAAATTTAGTTATTGTGCTGCTTGCCCATCTCTTGCGCATTACTAATTGGAGATGGCAAACAAAATTAGGTACAATGTTTGAGAATAAAAACATAAAGAAAACTGACCTCCCAACTCAAATCACATGATTTGCCTTGTTTTCTGAAGCTGCTAAACCCAAAAAACAATAAAACAACTTTTGTTATTCTCCATGAAGAGTTCTTAAAGAAACAAATATTTTCCATTTGTATTTTTCATTGAAGTGGGGAACTTCTATAAAAAGCAACAACATTTGGTGGGGGAAAAAAAAAAAGTCTTTAAAAAAATGTCCTTTTTTTCCTCAAAAAACATTTTCCTTACTGTAGAAAAGCCAATACAACATTCCTTCAGTAAGTGATATGCCACCTTTATCAGTCAAAATAGGACAGCAGCATGGCAAATGCCATGAGCAGATTCATGTCTCAAGCAGGCAGAGAAAGGATGAAGGGAAGTCTACCTCACTGTCCTACTCCTACAAACCCAAACGCCCAATATGCAGCTCCCATTCTCAGTCCAGCACAGCATGTGCCAGTGCTTCTACCACCCATTGCTGCTTGCCACCAACAGTGGGGCTCAGAGGGGTTCTGAGGGAGGGAGGCAATGCAACTAAGGTTCTGGGAGCATCATGCCTGGTGGAGGATTATATCATCCACTAGATCAGCCAATCAACGGGGTGACTCCCTCCCAGGACAGTGAGAACCCAGCAGGGATGTGACACCTGAAGGGACCTTGAGCTCCACTCTCCTCCACCAGCCTGAAAATCTTCCAGGTCAACCCCAACATCTTTCCCCCAGGTGAGGGGGAATGGCTGGAGACCTTACTCATGCCAGCAGGGCAGAGCATGAGTTTGTCAGCCACAGGTATCAATTTAATACCAATTTAATCTGCCAACCTTCCTGCTCTGCAGAGAAGAATCCACCACACCAGAAAAGGTTTTTGTACAGTGAGGCCACATTTCTCCCTCAGCTGTACACAGGCAGCTTTGCCACCTAAGGATTCTGGTGATAAACTAGGAGGGAGAATTTGGTTCAGGCATTGCCTGTATGATAGCCTCCAGATTCTTCCCCAACTTCCCCAACCTATGCTATTTGTTCTGCTATGTAATTAAGGCAAACATTATGCAAATGTGCAGCAGTGAGCCCTCCCCAGAGGGCATCTCTAAAAGCTCAGTTATCTTTAACATCATTACCTCCAGGATTTCGGAATAGCAACTCTTCTGATTACTATCTGCAGTAGCTCCTATGCTCCACACAGACACAGCTCCTGCTGCTCCCATCCAGTGCTCAGCTATTCTTGGTGAGCTCCAGCCCAGCTCAGCAGGCTTCACTCCTCCCCTTCCAAGGCTGCCACTCTGTGCTGTTCACAAAACACAACAAGAGGGATTTCTCTTGCAACTTTTCTTGGTATTTTTCACAGTGGGTAAAAAATGGGCCCAGCTTCTCGGAGTCCATGCAAGCTCAGCCCAGTTCTGGATGCTACAGTCCAGTCCTTCAAAAGCAAGGCACATCCCTAATTTCAGGAGCACCACAGAGCATCAGATGAAGAATACATGCTGTACTTTCACATAATGATTATTTGATGATGAAAAAGAAAAATGCTTGGACAAGTGTCTGAGCAAAGTCTTTCTGTTTGAGCAGCGTCCCAGCCTCGCCATCCTGCTGAGGCCTGAGCAAGTGGCAGCACAAGGTGCTGTGCCATCGGCCCCAGTTTGTGTACCTCTGGCAAATTTTAAACTGGGAGCAGCTGCTGGCAAACTAGTGGGGATGTTTTATAGCTTGCTGACAATGCCAGATTCTGCAGATATTACACTCTGTACTCAGTGGCATCTCTGGAGTATTCAATTTTATAAGCGTTTCCCAACACACCACCAGGAATGCACAAGAACTGCTCACATTTCTGCCATCTGGGATCAGGGATGGTTCATCCCCTGCCACAGTTGGCCCAGAGACGCTCCCTGCACTGCAACCAGCCCAGCAGCATGAGCTTAGTGGGGAATTGCTGGTGTCTGTCTTCACTGGGGGTTTTACGGTCGGTTTGGGGCACCAGCAGTGCATCTGTTATCAAACCTGGTACTCCCTCACTTGAAAAGGTATTTGTCTCATCAAGGGATGGTTTGCTTGTTTAGAATAAGAGCTTATAATATTAATTTCCCAGCAGAGATGAGAAGCCTCATCAATTGTTAATTAAGCGACAGAACATTTTTATTTGGATGAGGCTAAATAAGTGTAAAATTATAGATGGGATTAAGAAAGATTAAGGGGTGCCTGTTAGTCAGAAATTACTCCTGGTGGCCTGGGAATTTTTCCAAGAGGCTAAACATAGCTTGCAACACCACAAAGTGAGTGTCTTGTGCTACCATATCATTCCTTGTGCTTGGAGTCAGCAGCTCCAGCAATGGCTTAGAAATCTGCTGCCTGACCTGCTGGCTGCAGGTCCACATCTGATGGCAGCTTTAGCAACCACACTCAGCTGTCTCTGGAAGTGAGACCTGGTCGGTCCTTGCACCTGGCTGAAGGGTTTCACCTAGAAGCAAGGGGAGCTGTGCCTCAAACCCCACTATCAGGTCCAGCACTCCTGTGAACTATCACTTTCAGCAGCTTCACTGCCCACAGGTCCTTACTGTGGAGGCACCACCTCCAGGATGGCATTTGACTTTTTTTGCAGAAGTTATCACCATTCACATCCCTTCTCTGTGTGCTGTCACAACACTGTTGCTATGTCCCTGTGCAGGTGCATAAGTACACTTTGGCATTATACTTTTTCATTCTTTACCAATTGAATTCATTTTAGGAGGTTTGGACAGGTGTCTCAAGACCCCATTAGGCATAGGAAAATGTCACCTTCTACCCATCACAAAGCCTAAATATCCCATTTCTTGGACCTCACATGTCTCAAGGGTGGCAGCAAATCAGGAAGTGCAAAGACCATGCTGCCAGGAATAATATTTCCTTAAAAAAACCCTACATCAGCATTTTATTTCCTTTCCCTCCATTTGCTTGAAAATTGTGCAACAGACAATTACTTAAGACCAGGTAACATATAAGATGCAGTTTCAAATTGCAAGACAGCATTGTATGTCCTTCAGAATGGATGTTAAAAAGGAGACTTTAGTTATTTGTTAAAAAAAATAGGAGAAAATATTATGCTGTAGGATATTTTGGAGGTCCTGGGACTTCTGGTTGTGTAACAACCAAAACTCCTCTTGAGTCATTATACCCTCCTCTTGTCAAGTTCTCATTTGTTTTCACACATATGACATATTAGCTTCCTACATCAGTAGGTAGGAAGATCATACCTGCTTTATAATCCTTTATAAAGCTGCTTCTCCTTCTCTCAAGTAATTTCTTCCAAAAAAATCTTTTAAGGTAATCAGAGTCTGCCCACGGAACTAAAGAGAATTGCTGTCTCCTGACAGTGACGGATTGCCTGTATTTAGGATTGCTAAAAAAAATCAGGGAGTGTATTTACTGAACTGAACAAATCTGTACCTGGAATCCTCCTCTTGATACTGCAAAGGCACACGGTGCCTAGGGTGTACAGAAAACAAACAACAGGAAACGAGATTCAGAATAAAGGTTTTTTCCCAGTTTTTAGGAAAAACAGAATTATAACTCATTTGATCCTTTCTCTTACTTGTTTGGATGGCTTCACACAGTTTCTCTGTTTTGTATACACTTCTTTTTTTTGTAATCCCTTCAGGCTATTCCAGAAGCATCAATTTAGATGTCCCTTGAAATAAGCACAACTAACTCTCACCTGTTCTGTACATAAGGGCCATACACAAAGATACATTTACAACATGAACCCTTTTTCGCCAAGTTTAGCACTCCTTTCAGGGTAGGAGAGCACATTTACAGGTTTGCCTTTCCTTCAGCTGTGTTGCAACCTGCCATTTGTCCTTCCCAAGCAAACCAGACTATTCTGTGCTGCAGCCCTGAGCTCGCGGTTGCCAATCCTGCTGTAAATTTTAGAGCACCACATTACATCAGTAAGATTAAAGATCATGACTCAAACTTTTGCAAGTCTTGGAGCAGAACTCATCTTCCACCCTGTTTTTCTTACCCCCAGATCACAAACTAGTCAGAAGAAAGCGAAGTGCAAACCTCCTGCCTGAGCTCCGATAAATCTGCTGTCCAAAAACTGTGAAGCAAGATCCCAGCATTCTCAGAGGTTTCATTCTGACATTGAAGGCATTTAAGTAGCAGGAGGGGGAGCCCACAGAGCACTGAGGGCATGTCTGGAGCACTACAGTTGGCTGCTGCTTTCTCTCTGCTTGGCAAGACAGACCAGCACATCCCATTTCTGCTGGGACCACAGAAATATTCATCCTGCCACGCAGCACATCCCACTCCACGTTGGCTTTGGAAGTTGCCAGTAAAATAGAGGAAACCCATGCTAAAAAACAAACTGATGCCACCCAATAAGAGAAAATTAACTATTTCCCCAAGGACATGACTCACAGGGGACCTGACATTGTATAGATAATGGGAAGGAACAAATGTCAGACCACAGTTTAGCCCATAACATCCTTTCCAAGATGGACCAAGCACACTGGCTCACATCAACCCCCCTTTGGCACTTGGCAGTAAATAAGAAGCAACTGCAATAGCCCTGTGCCCTTTTGAATGCAGAGTTAGATCACGATGTACTAAGGGAATTGTACCACCCAGTGCCAGTTAATCCTGCTTTAAGGGCCCTGCAAAGAAGAACCCCTACAAAATAATGAGAAACTAATTCTAAGCAGGAGGCTCCTTTCTAAAGGGGCAGTTATACTCCGAGGGGAAGCAGGAAAACACACATGGGACCACTAGAATCTTCGTGCTTCCTGCTTGGTGCTTTGAGTCATATTTTCACATTTTTACAATTATCACATAATGCATAATGTCATAAAGGCCAGGAGACGTCAGCTCTGTGCAGAGTCAAACTGAACATGGGCAGGCACCCCATGCTCCCCACAGGGCCAGCCCAGCCTGGGGCCACCCTTTCCAGCCCCATCCCTTGAACACCAGCCATGTCCCCCTGCGCCCCATGCCAACCTCTGGAGGCCTGGTGCAAAACTGCTCCTGCCCTCATGACTGTGCTGAACTGCAGGGGATAAACCACTCATGGTGCATCTGGTGGGTTTAAATGAGGTGTCAGAGCCTTAGGTGGGTCACAGCCACTCTTGGACAGTCACCAGCCCTCAGTCAGGTTTCCAAGCCAGGCACGTGTGCTCCGAGCACTCTGAATTGAGAGAGGCCAAACACAGCCAGCCTTGAGCTGCCCTATGGGGTCTGGCCAGCACCCTGTCCTCAGGACACACGCTCGTCCTGGCAGGACCCCCCTACCCTGCTTTTGTGCCTGTCTCCATGTGTCTGTCTCCGTGCCCGTTCCCAGGACACTAGCCTTGTGAAATCCCCGAGATGATCATTCTCCTTCTCAGGGATATGGGATAGCTGAAACTTGTCACACAAACACTTTGTAAAAGGCTAATTAAAAAAAAAAAAACAAACCAAATCTCTTTTCTCTCACCCTCCCTGCCCAAGCTTTCATAAGAATGTATTGCATTGAGAGCAGCCAGACAGTGCCTGGCACCCCCGCCTCACTGCTCTGCCTCTGCTCCCCACTCTCAACAGCTGTGCCCATTCAGGGCTCTGAGCTCCCTCTCCTGAGGTTCTCCCCAGGGCACCTCTCTGTCCCTCTGTTCCCGATTCAGGGATGTTCTGTTCTGCAGACCTTCTCCTCACAGTCTCTCTTCCCAGTTCAGACACTATCCTTGGCATACCCTTTGCTCTGCTGCAGCACAGGCCAGCAGCTCCCTTGATGTCCAGCAGTTTCTTTCAGACAGGGCATTAACATGGGACTGGGACTTCATACATCCTGGGAGATTTGCTCCAGGCTCCTGACAGAGGACAGAGGATCCAACTCCTTGGACCTGTGGACCAGTCCTTCCCAGTCTGATGAACTGGATCCTACACACACCTGCTTTGGCACCTGCATCCTAACACAGGCATATTCCTATCTCCAGGTTCATTCTGACAACAGTCCCAGCTATGTTTTTCCATATTAAAAGGGCATTTGTATGCTTTTCATCCTCGCATTGGATCCCAACAAGTCACCATTTGCTCTGCTATCGGAACTAGTTGGCTGAAAGGTGCTCCATAAAAGCAGAGCCTGCAGCAGTGTGCAATCAAGTTTAGCCATGACTGGCGAAACACAGCAATGTTGAGAGATTTTTGCAGCAGATCCTGTTAATAAGAATAGAAATTATCCCCAAGAGAGCTTTCTTCAGAACTACATTGAAATATCTTTGCTTCTTCAGAACCAAAACATGTTGTTCTCTCCCCCCAGTTACCTCAACCTGCAAGATATTTTGCCAAGCCAGACAAAATTACAGTGCTGTAGTGCTGTGGGACAAGGATGAACAATCAGGAAGAATAAAATATCTTTTTTCCCCTCCTATAGGAAAGTGTTATACCAGTGACCAGCTGCTCTGGTGGGGGACTCTTCCAGAAGCACTGGCATGCTTGGCTGTTACTAGACTAAATAGTTTGTTGGGCTTCTCCACCCAAAGCGTCTTTAGAGAAAAGCTGTACCAAGTAAATATATTCCTTCCAAGGCCAAAACCCTTCCAGTGCCAACTCTCAGCTCAGAGCAGATGTCCATGTTCGCACTGCAAAGCCCCTGAGGAGCAGAGGGTTTGCACTGGCCAGGTGTCCCCGTCTGTGCATCACAGCCCCTGCAGCAGCACAGGCTGGGGGCAGCTGGGGGAGGCTGGTGTCAGACAGCAGCTAATGAACTGAGAAGCACCAGAGGAAATTCCTCGCCATGGAGATGGGAATACAACCACCACGCAATCAGGGGCATTTCAGTCGATGTGAAGCCAAAGAGTTGCTGCATAACCTTGGGTAAGTGGCTCAAATTTTTAAGAGGCAGGGTTGAATAGCACAGTAAGTCTCTAAAGAAATCTGCTCAATCACTGTCTCTGGAAGGGAGTGTCCTTTGTCAGACAGAGAAAGAAAATGTGATTTATTTTTAGACATACGTTAGAGAAAGAAATGGGATTCAGCACTGCTAAGGTTGCTTCTAAATATGAAGCAGGAAAAAGCTCCAGGATGAGTTAGGACCTCCCTTCTTGCACCTTGTGTGAGCTAATGAAGACTGACTTAGGAACTTCTCTTGCTCTTTCTCATTCCCTTCAACACAGCAATCATCTCTGCTTATGTGCTGCTGTGCACTATCCGGAGATGCAGCATAAACACCAAAGCAGAACTTTCACTTCAAGGAACCCAAGATTTCACATGACCCCAGGTGGGGAGTGAATTGTAACAAAACCCATCTTGATGCAGAAAGAACAAGAAGCTGGTTCATTCACAGGACACATACAAAGGCCAGCAGTCTGGATACACATCTTTTTTTAGCTGCTTTTAAGAATCTTGCAGCGTCAGGCAAAATAGGAGCTTTAACCCAATAGCAATGAAATCTCCTTGCACAAAAAAATTCTGCCTGCATCTGAACTCTGCCTGCATCTGGCGGCTGAGAACATTGCCAACATTAACCCTCCAATATTAACAGAAAGAGATATTGATGAGTGTCCCTCTGGCGAAGGAAACCAAATGGTGTTTTTAACTTCAATGGATTCTTTACAGATTTTTCAATTCCTTAGCAAGGCTGTTGCTCCAGACTGGGGTGTAATTGAGATGCATTAGCTGCTCACTGAAAAACTTTCCCAGGAACACATGTGTGCACACACAGACTATGCATTCAGATATAAATACATACCGTACCTGCACATGCATTAAGCTGCTGTTCATGGGCTGTCTGGACATTTCCACTGCCAGCTCGGCTGCTCAGTCAATCGCAGCACTCAACTCTGCCAGCTCAACATGACAAATAAAGCAAACACAGAAAACCAGCTCATCCCTGCTGAATATCTGACCGCAGCTACAAAAAGCAGAAGAGGGTCTTTTAAGGACCAGTCCCCATGAAAGACAAGGACACTGGGTGTTTTCACCCCGAGAGGAATAGTGAACCTCTTAAAACCATCTCTTCTACCAATGAGTGCAGCAACTTGCTGATGAACTGCCCGCCCACTTCTTCAGCCTGTACTGTCTCCTTACTGGAACAAGCCACCATCTGTGCCCAGCACAGCAGAAAATCTCCCTCCAAAACCTTCCAACCTCCTCTATTATATTAATCTTGACAAAAGGCCAAACTCCATCAGTACAGACTGATCCTATTCATAGTGTAGCATCTATTGGGATGAAGAAAGAGTACCCTTGAAGGGTTTCAGTTGCATAAGGACATGAAGACTTATAATTGAGCTGAGCACACCTTAGCTCTGAAAAGCTGGGATACTACCCAGATACCGCTTCTCAAGCTGATTAACTGTGGGTTTTAAAGCTCAGACCTCACTCAGAAAATGGCTTTTTCATGCAAGCAGGGTTTTCTAACAGACTAGAGATTTGGGTCAGTTATATTGAAAACCTTTTAACATAATATTAAAGACCAACTCTAGTCTTTCTTTTAGCCTAAGCAGTGTAAAAAGGTTATAAGTGTCTGGTAAGCAGAGGATGTTGTCACCTTTTGAGATAAGGTGGGTTTTCTTACTTTTTGAGATATGAAAAATCATAACCTCTTCTTATGAAAAAGAGAGTGTAACACAAGATGTGCCAAGGATTACTTCCATCAATTAATCCTAAAGCACTTTATGAGAGCTAAGCATCTATGCCACACAGCATCCACCTCTGTCCATCTGCAGTGGGGGGAGCAAATACACAGAAAAGGAAACTGAGGCAATGAAATCTCATTATTACTATCTGAAAATATAATCCTGTAACCAAACTGGTATGGCAATCTAATCACTTGTGTACAAGGAATGTCTCTTCAGCAGAAGAAATTATACCTTTTTCTAGAGAAAATTGGAAAATTCATTCTTAAAGGAACCAAAGATTTTTTGATGTGGATATAAACACTTTATGATGTACCATTAACAAAACCTCACAAATCTACACAGAAAAGCTGATAGAGAAACAGTAAACTGATAAACAAAGGGAATTTCCTCAGCTTTGTTCACGTCAGTGGTCAAAGTGTAAATCCAAACTTTTAAACGTTTATTGGAAACATCCTTCAGAGATCCTCAAAATTTTACTATTACTTTGAAGTCCATAATGTTATATCATTTACATTGTCCTCTCCACCCCCCCCCCCCCCCCCCCCCCCCCCTTTAAAAAAATTTTTATTGGTGCTTTTGGTTTTACCAAGAAGGGGGGTTTAACCAGCCAAAACCTTTCAAACTCCTCACCCCCAAA